>CADDIJ020001391.1:0-50256 GCA_902809745.2 Tetradesmus lagerheimii | reverse complement strand
ATGAGGTCGTGGTGTGCTCATTGTTCTGCTGAAGAGCGGCATCGCTGGCGCAGCTGTCCAAAAGCAACGCCGAGTTGCGCGAATTTGACTATGGCGCATGCAGCAGCCAGAACTAGAACCCGTAGTAGCTGCACAATACATCCAAGTAACCTGAGCACTGCGGCTTCTATTCTTCTGTGCTGTACTGCGCTGTTATAACTATCGCAGGCCTGGGTGGTGGTGGCATCTACCAGACTGGCTTCTCCATTCCCCAAAAGTTCCCGGAGTTCTACCGTGAACAGCTCAGCTTCCGCAAGTGGGACGTTGCAGTGATCATGATCGGCATTAACGATCTGCTGCGTGGCAGCACGCCAGCTGCTGAGATCATGACTGGGCTGCAGCCGCTGATTGATGAGACGCTGGCAAAGGGCGTGCCTATTATCTCCATTCCTCCTTTTGCAGCACCTGGCTTCGTAGCAGAGTGAGTAGCAGCGTGGCCGAGGGATTGCAGAGTTTGTGATGAACTGTGTGGAATTATTGTAGGGGCGGTAGCGGTAGCAGCAGCAGCAGCAGTTGTCGGTTGGAGTGCAGGCCTTAGCAGCAGCACAGGGCAGCAGGGGGCAGTGATGGTGGTGCAGAGTACAGGTGGTGGCAGTGGCAGGGCCTTGAAAATGATGTGCGTCGTTGAGAGGAAAGAGCGACAGAGAGGCATGGTGAAAGTCCAAAAGTAGGCCATGCACCAGCACTTGCAACTCTGGTGCGTGCCTGTACCTCACTGCAACCGTTACATTGGTTGTTACTTTGACTGCGACTGCAGGAGTGACAGCAAGGAGGCTGAGCGCAAGAAGATGGCTGAGCTGCTGAAGGCTGCAGCAGCAGCGCGCGTAGCAGCGACAGGCGGCCAGGGCCCGCAGATGTGGGTGCTGGACCTGCAGGTGAGGCTATGGTGGCTTGTAGCAGTGCAGATTGCTGGGGTTTGTGAGGATGATGTTGGCAGCGCAGAAGTTTTGTGGGGATGATGTTGGCAGCACACAACAGCAACATGCGGTAAGGGGTCCCAGCTGGGGGGGGGCTGTTGGACCTGCTGGTGAGGCTGATGGTGGCGGCTCATAGCAGGGCATAATGCTGGGTTTCTTCAGAGCTTTTTTGCATTCATGAAGATAATAGGGCAGCATACAACATCAACAGGCAGCCAAGTGCCCGCAGATGTGGGTGCTGGACCTGCAGGTGAGGCTGGTGGTGGCATACAGCAGGGCAGATTGCTGTAGTTCTGCATAGTTGCTGGGTGTTTTGGGGGATGATGCTGTCAGCACACACCAGCTACAGGCAGCCAGGGATCCAGATGTGGGTGCTGGACCTGCAGGTAAGGCTGTGATGGCACATAGCAGGGCAGATTGCTGGGGTTTGGATTAATATCCCGGAAGTTTTGTGGGGATGATGTTGGCAGCACACAACAGCAACATGCGGTAAGGGGTCCCAGCTGGGGGGGGCTGCTGGACCTGCTGGTGAGGCTGATGGTGGCACATAGCAGGGGCAGAGTGCTGCGGGTGTTTTGTGTGATTTTCGGGTGTATTTGGGGATGATGTTGGCAGCACACAACATCAACAGGCAGCCAAGGGCCGCAGATGTGGGTGCTGGGCCTGCAGGTAAGGCTGGTGATGGTATACAGCAGGACAGACTGCCGGGGCTCTGCAGTGCTCCTTTGCGTTTGTGGGAATGATATGGCAGCACATACCAGCAACAGGTGGCGAGGGGCCCAGATGTGCTGCGATCTCATTGCTGCTGCTGCTGCTGCTCTGCAGGCTGGCCCAATGGACTTTTACAAAATGTCACCCGAGGACCGCAGCAAGTGGCTAGATAACGGCCTGCACATGACACACTTGATGGTTTGCTCGTTGTTTGACTCCTTTGCTGCTGCTGCTGCTGCTGCTGCTGCTGCGCTGCAGGCTGGCCCGATGGACTTCTACAAGATGCCACCCGAGGACCGCAGCAAGTGGCTCGATGACGGCCTGCACATGACACACTTGATGGTGCTTTGGTCTGACTTCATTGCTGCTGCTGCTGCTGCTGCTGCACCGCAGGCCGGCCCAATGGACTTCTACAAGATGTCAGCTGAGGACCGCAGCAAGTGGCTCGATGACGGCCTGCACATGACGCAGTTCGCGTACGAGCAGCTTGGGCAGTACGTCTATGACGAAGTGCTGAGTCACCTGTGTAATCTGCCGCAGCTGGGGCTCCTGGATATGGCCCAGGTGTCAGCTCAGGAGGCCAGTTACGGGCTGTGGCGTAATGCAGCACGGGCCCGGCCTTGAGCAGTGGGTGATATGCAGTGACCGCACATTCCAAACTCAGCTATCTGCAGCTTGGTAGATTGAGTGCAGGTGCGCTGTGCGCTGAGTGGCCCTGTCATGCTCAGCTCAGGAGGCCAGTTACGGGCTGTGGCGTAATGCAGCACGGGCCCGGCCTTGAGCAGAGGGTGAGGTGCAGCCAGAGTCCATCCACTACTCAGCCACTACTTCAGCAAAAGGTTGATTGCAGATCGGTCGTGGGCAAAAGAGGCTGTTGTGCAGTGGCAAGCGTATGTTTCTGGCAGGTGTTGTTGCGTGTGAGGTATCACCTGGGGTCAACAGGTTACTGTACTGCAGCTCGGAGTGTTTCAACAGCAGCTGTGTGTTATGCTGTGTACATGCTGCCAGCAACGGCAGGCATTGTGCATTCTATGCTGTGCTGGTTCCTGACGCGGTAGGCAGCAGCAGCAGGGTGGGTTGCATTGAGCTGTTGCTTAGGGAGCTTGCAACTTGCCTGAAGCTGGCACTCTGTTCGCTAGCTGCTTTTCAATGCAATACGTAGGCTGCAGTTGACGTCAATAATAGTACCAAACGAGCCTTGCATGCTAAAAAAAATAGCCAGACGATTGCTGTTGTGCACTCACTGTTGCCGGCCGCAGCAGACACTTATTTGGATACGGTGATCTGTGATTGATCAAATGCATGTTTGTACTTACTGCATTTGTGTACGTACTTTTGAAATAAAAAGGTTGTAGCAGGAGTTGGATGGCTGAGGTGTTGATATGTCACAGATTCCTATTTGACTGGCAGGAGTCAGACAACTTTTCAGCCAGGCTTGCAGCAGCAGCAGCAGAAACTGGCAGCAGCAGAAACTGTTTATCCTCATTGTTCTGTGACAGGAGTTGCGTGCTCGAGTTGCTGGTGTACGGTGCAGTAGCTGTGCTGCTGCTGAGGGGTGCCCTATGGATCAGTGCATATCTTGGACGATAATAACTGATTCAAAGCAGCACATGCTGCAGCATGCATTGCGTATCTGCATCAGTACGAGCAGTTTGTAACAGCTGGTGAGCGACGCAGCTGATGAGCAGCAGCAGCAGCAGAGATAGGCAGCACGGGTAGGGCAGCCAGATTGCTGCTCTCAACCCTACTGTTCTATGATGTGGTGTATTATCTTGCACATACGCGTATGGTGGTAGCAGTGTGCTGTGCTGTGGCTGTGGTGTTCGCTGTTTGGAGCAGTGCAAATCTGATCTGGTATTGGAGCCTCTCGTTGCAGCAGGATACATGATGGTGCCCATTACTTATCTGTACAGGCGTGACTGCTGTACAATATCACGGCAGCAGGTGCATGGATAACACCAACACCAGCAGGAAAGGTTCATGAGTGGCTGTAGATGCAAGGGTAAGTCTGCTGTGCTCGACTGGGCCTGAGATGGCACTGCAGCTGTAGCTGCAGTTGCAGCTGTTTTTCGAGTGCGATGTGTGAGCAGGTAAGCGGCCACGCCAGAGCGCTGGCCCCTTAGCTGCTGTGTGTGTGTGGCTCTGGGGTTGGGTTTAATTTCCTGTAAAGGGGCTTATGGCTTCAGGGCCCACTCTAAAGGGGTAGGTGGGGTGGCAGGCGCAGTGAACACTTCCTCTGGTGCGCTGCATGTATGTGTGCGTTTTAGCGTGTGACGGCTGGCGCTCTTTTGGCTGGTGATTGGCTTGGCAGCGGCGGGTGGTTTCATGGCAATGCGCCGCATGTGAACTTCGATAGTATGCAGCTGCAGTCCCGGGTCATGAGATGCCTTGTCCCTGCGCTGTATGTATGTGCGTTATAGCGTGTGATGCCTGGCGTTCATTTGGCTGGTCATTGCTTGCTGCAACGGTTGGGTCGGCAGTGCCTCTGGAACAATGGCAATGCGCCACATGTGAGCCCTGATAGTATGCAACTGCAGTCCCGGGTCTTGAGATCTGTTGTCCCTGTAGCTGTGCTGAAACGTGCATATGTCAACTGCTGTACATATACACCTTGCATCATGATACTAGGATGTGGCATTCCTGTGCGTTGTGCATTACTGTTCAAGTGTAGCAGGTTGGATTGTTGTTGTGGCTTTGCTGTGTCATCAGCGGTTGTTGCATACACATACGCATGCACACATACAAGTGAACAGACATACAAGTGATACTGCCTGTCGTAGGCTTGCATTGCATTGTTGCAGCACAAAGGAGTCATGTATGGGCTGCTACTGCTGCTGCTTTGGGCCAGCAAGGGTTCAGTCGTGTGATGAGAAATCATGCACACTGCTGCTACCACGCATCACGTTTGCAGAGTCTACAGGGCACTGCAACTGTGCCAGAGTGCCAAGATAGTAGCTTCATCCATCAGATTAGGGTGCATGTCATTGGAAGACGAAATCATGGAGTTTAGAAGTACGCTCCAATCAATAACATTGCTCGTTGGATTTATTTTATTGAACTCAACTGTAGCTTGCGCCCGGTGCGTCTTGTCGAGTAGTCACGTGGGACTTGCGTGGGACACGCCTTTAAAGCCATAAGAGATGCCAGGGAGTGGACTGTCACATCAACCTGAAGCACTACTAACACATTCGGGCATGTGAATACAACATTATCTTGCTAGCTGTCCACATTGGCTACCTGTATCAACCGCTGTGATTACTTTGAGTGCACTTCAGGTGAGCTTGGGCACAGGTTACCCGCCCAGCAGCGTGTTCTGCAATCTCTTGCAATGCATCATAGCCCACGCATGAGCTTCTGACGTAGCAGTGAGCTTTGGGTAGCTCTGGCCATGCCATCTTTAATCGTCAGGTTGCCGCACCTGCCCCTGTTAGGGTCACGCTCTTGAACTTGAGCTAGTTGCAGCGCATGACACATCTTGTAGCAGCAGTCAACACAACTTTTCAGCAGGCAATGCTCGAGCCTGGTGTAGCTGTCACAGCAGAGTCTGCTCGCGATCGTTTACGCCCATCGCCTCACACCTGCGTCATGTCCTGCTCCTCCTCACGCTGTACGCAGGTGCTCCCGCCTTCCAACGAGACTTGAGACAATGAAGACCACCACAGCAGTGCTTGTGCTCTCCTGCCTGCTGGCTGCCTGCATGGCCCTGCCAGCAGCGGCTCAGGTTTTCACTGGTCAGGGCAGTGTTTGCTGTGCATACATCCCAACGAGCAGGACCCAGCCGCTCCGGTGGCAACTGGTCTGCAACAACCCCACCAACGTGAGTGCTCTTGTAATGCAGCTGATGGCAGTCATGCAGGCTGTTGGTTGCAAGAGTACATCAGTGGAGCCGGTCCACCGGTGTCCAGGTCACTGACCCCCAACACACAAGAACCTCTACTTGATGCTCCCTGGACGCAGAAGGGTTGGTGCCTCGGAAGCTCCTGGATCTGGACAGCTATGATCTACTTGTTCAGCATCGACAGTCAGCGGCGCATTACAGTGGGTGGGCCAGCTGTGCATGCGTGCCGCAGCGAGACAGCATTGGGTTGGACAATGAGGGAGGCAGGATAGGAGAGTTTTGCCTGCTTTACCTGCTTTGCATGCTGCCTTTTCCAGTACCGCAAACCCTTTGCAAGAATCTGGCACAGCAGCCTGCACCATGCAGTAGACCGTTTCAAGTGACAGTGGCAGCAGATGCAGCAGCTTGCACTCATCAAGCGGGTACACGAACACTGGGCATAAGGACCAGGGTGTTACATATCATATGGATTGGATCCTGCAACATGTTTTTTTAAAGGTGTGTATTGGGAGAACTATATTAAAAATCAAAAAGCGGACAATGAAGAGGATGCACACAGCGCATGAACAAACTACAAGCACATATGTAATGTATGAAAAAACTAGTTTCTATTGGTGCAATTTATTGCAGGGGTCATGTGGCACTCTTTTGGACCGCTCCCCTTGGCTATGCCTGGCGCTGCTGCTGCTGTTGCTGCTGCTGGTGGCTGAGGCAGGCAGCACTTGTAAAATACATCCACAGAGCTGTATGACACGAGGTTATGCTGAATCTTTTGGGCTAGTGCGCCTGCGTTTGTCATCAGCCGCAGTGTAGCGACCACTGCAAACAGTGGCCTGCACTTCAACGTACGTGGTTGGAGCTCCAGTGGTTGATGCTGCTGCGGGTGTGCTGAGCGCGAGCGGCATCAAAATAGCGAAAAAGAAATCTACACATCCAGAACTGTATGCAAAGAGATCTACACGCAGAGCGAGGATTGGTAGTGGAACTGTGGTTCGTGAGTTTGCTGGGCGCTGACCAGTAACCGCACCTACTATGATAGGCGATGGCGAGCATTCAGATAATATCATAAACGATTGGCTACATCTGTTGCGTTGTGCTCGCCAGTGGCATTGCACATGGAGTTGCCAACAGCTCATGAGTTGATCAAGCTCCACAGACACCTGATCGTATACGATCGTATACGATTGAGATCTCAATATCTATAAAGTTGTAGCTCATCTGACCGAGCTATATAGCGACTACAAACCAGCCACAAAATCAACTATAAAACTTTTCTTTTATAGTCGGTTTATAGCAATATGCACCTGTGACAGTGCATTGCTGCGTCGAGTTCTGTGTCGCAGGCCAGTGTGTTTCATTTTCAACAGAGCTCCAGCTATCACAAATTGGAACGACGCACTTCATACGTCTTATCTGAGCTCGGAATGTATTGTCGCTTCTGATGAGATTTTGGCGCTTGCACTGCAACCTGAGGTTGCTGCTTACGTTTGGCACTGCTACAGGTCTCTCGAACAGCATGATGACCGCTGGGCTGCGTCTAGAATATGTACATGATATCATGACTGCAGTAGTGGCTGTAACTGGACGCTTTCCCGCCCGCTTCTTGAGGAAGTTGAAAGGCCACGCACTTTATGCTGCAACCGCGGCTGTAGCTGAGCCCCTGATTCAGTTATGTACATGCCTGGAGTGCGTTTCATCTGTGCACCAACACGCCGCACACATTTCGGCCCCACGGCCGCATGTTACCCTCAGCGACTTCGCATTACCCATCGCTGAGGCTTCTCCACTCCCCAGAAGCGGCAGCTGCCGTACCTCAGGTGAGCTAAGCACGCCTTGGAGCTCCACCACTGGCCATGCTGCTGCACCGGCTGTTCAACCTTCTGCACTGCTGTCACGACATTACAACTCCTAGTCAACAAGATACTGCTTTTGCACAACTTCCGATCCATTTGTACATGTAAAGTTTGTACTCCTACTACTACGTACTGGTCTCAGCCAACACGATGCTGCAATAGTCGCCAAATGAACAACAGAAAGGCCCCTGCCCCAGCCAGGACAGACTGAAATCACAGGCTACATTAGCCACAATGCAGCACACTACTACACAATACATGTCGGGGCTGCCAGGTTTTGAAAACACGAGTACAAGCCCAAAGGAACGTGCAGCAAACCACTAAAAAGGCAGACGTTGTGGCCGCTGCACACCAGACAAGGAGTCTTATTTGTTCTTGAGAAGAACATGGGCCCACACATAAGGAAGGCGCACGCTGAACAACAGTGGAAACATAAAACCCTACCCTCAAAGCTGCAATGAACCTATGTAGACACACAAAGAATCTGGAGACCCAACAGCTGGGTTCAGCGCAGCAGCCGCCAACATGCAGGGGCTCATGTGCCGCATGCAGGGCGTGGGGTACAGCAGGGCTGTACTGCAGCTGTCCGGAACAGCAATGCAGCAGCATCACCATGCAGCTGACGACAACATATTCTGCAGCTTGTGTTGGTACCTGCGCAACCCTGCCCTCAGCATGCTGCTGGCAAACATCGCAGATGTCAGGCAACATAGATCAACTGGTGAAGTAGCACTATTGAACTACTAGCCTGAGTACTGCCTGTAAGTGACTGTGGCACAGTCGTTATTTCAATTTGGTATGACAAGAGCTGCACAAACCACCATGTAACAACCGCTGCCTGCGCGTACTCCTACCAAAATATGTGCGGCAACTGCTACCAGGCAGCAACTACCATTAACACACCAAACTACGTGGCCATGGCAGTATGGCAGCCGCCAACCTACTACTCAACGGTCAGATTGACAACTGGACAATGCACCCAATTGCACAACTCTGCACTGTTTGCTACACTCCAGTACACCTGCAGCCGTATCATTTGACATCATGGCATGCGGTCCCGCACTACAGAACAGCAGCAAACATGTACCATGTTCTGCTGCCTCATCGCGCCCCCCCCCCAACCCATATGGGCATGGCCATGCACCAGAACCATCATCATCAAGCCATAGCATTGACACCATCTATAGCAACTTCTGACCATTTCTGACAATATCAAACAAGCCGCTTTAAGCTCGATGAGCCTTTGGCATGGTCAGAACGAGCATGCAAGCTGCATCTTGAACCGTGATCGCCTCTAATCATGGCCTAAGAAGTCTCTGAGCCCAGTGATCATGAGCATCCGATGCTGGCAATACGCACCGTAGACAATCCAAGCTTGACAATACATACAGTGCTTCTTTCACAGTGAATGTTCTTCTGGCGCTACTGCTCTGAGCCCACTTTGGATCAAACCAGACGCCTGATGTTGCAGCACAAATTGGTGTACTGTATTTCCCAGAGGGGAGCTCAAGCCGCTGCAAGCAATGGCTTGCAGGCGGGTGGCTGTCACGCCTTGTCGGCGGGTCCTTTGGCAACTAAGGTCTTCTATAGCGATTCGACGTAGGCCGTAGTTGTATAGAAGGCTCAGTTAGTTACCAAGGGAAGGCTTCACACAATAGACGAGGCTACGAGGACTTGAGAGGTCTGATGGAAAGACTTCTTGAGTGAATACTTCTTGTTGAGTGAGGAGAGGCCCCCTCTATTTATAGCCTTGGCGAAAACCTACAACGCCTCCTCAACTGCCTACAATTGGAACATTCTGGACCAAGGAAGCTTCTAGACAATCCTAGAACATACTATTTCCGGAAACATCTACATCCTTCCGGAGACTTCTAGAACTTCTGGAACATCTGGAACCTTCTGGAAACATCCAGAACCTTCTAGAACCTTCTAGAAACTTCCGGTTCCTTCAACCTTACAGTGGCAGCTGCCCCATGTTCTTTGCTGCATAAGTAGTGCAGAAGATCTCCTTGAAGTTCTCAGGCTTGGAGCCAGCAGGGCACCTGCAGCACATCACAAATGTCATTCCGAATGAAAAACATAGCATTACTTCAACAGTCATGTCATTCAACATAGAAATACTTTGACAGCACATGTGTGTATGTAACATGTGTTCTATGTGCACATTCGAGTCCTCCGCACGGCACAAACGACACAGCAAAAACATAACCATCGCGCTGATTACTTGAAGTTTCACACGGGATGCTGAATGCGTGGTGCCTGGTAGCGGCCAACAGTACAGCAGCAGACATGTGGCAGCGCTGCGCAAGGGGGTCAGCTGGCAGCAGCACAGTCACTCCTTCCACTCGCCACCGTCCCGCACGCAGATCGTGTTGCCGTCAACCTGCAAAAGCCAGCAGTGAATCCAGCGGCAGTCAACAATGGATGAACGTATGGGCTACGTATGGTGTGTTCAAAGTTAACACCAGCGTAAGAAGGGGGCATGCGTGGTGATGAGGAAGCCTCAAGCACGTCCACACCTACGTAACGGCAGTCAGCAACATCCTTGTGGCAATACGTGCTGCAGCAAGGAACACCCCTGTTGCAATGCGCCTGGCAACACAGCTAAAGCTGAACAACTGCAATGCAGAGGGTTGCTTACAGAGAGTTTTACTGACTTCTGTTGCTCCTTCATCCGCTTGCTGCAGGCCGCACAGCGCTTTCTCTTAACCCACGGACAGCATGGCTGCTGCTGCTCTTCTGCTCAACTGAAGCGGTGCTGCAACTGCAGCTGGTTTTTTAACCACAAACCGCATGCTCATGCCATCCCTGCACCCACCTGGATGGTGGCACTGACTTGTACGCCATATGCTGCTGCATTGCGCATGCCCTGCTTCCATCGATGCCACACGCCGTACAACACTGAAGCAGCAGCATGTGCTGCTGTCTTGTTGCTCTACAACAACACCCACCTGGATGGTCGCACTGACTTGCACACTCAGTGCTGCTGCGTTGCGCATGTCCTGCTGCAGCAGCTCGTCATGCCCAGGGCCGTACATGCAGCCCAGCATCTTGGTGCCAGGAGCAAATGGAACAGCAGCCTCCTGCAAAGCAGATTTGGAGGAGAATTGCCAGGGCTTGCTGATACAAGGTACATATATATACACAAATGTGTTACACACATGTATGACAAAAAGCATGAATGCAACTTTGGCGAATACATGCAACTTTACAAGCAGAGTCGATGCACCGTGCCCAGGGCCGTACATGCAGCCCATTATCTTGGTGCCGGGAGCAAAGAGAACGGCGGCCTCCTGCGTTGATATGAATGGTGTTAGAAGGTGCATGCAGCATGACAAGCAGCGGGAATGCAGCGAGCAGGATGCCAAATATGCAGCCCATCATCTTGGTGCCGGGAACAAAAAGAACCCGCAGCCTCGTGCGTTGCGATATGGATGGTGTTGGCAGGTGCATGTGGCATGACAAGCAGCATGAATGCAGCGTGCAGAGAGCCGTACATGCAGCACATCGTCTTGGTGCCAGGAGCAAAAGGAACCGCAGCCTCCTGCGTTGCAATATAGATGGCGTTGGTACGTGCATGTGGGATGACAAGCAGCGGGAATGCAGCGTGCAGAATGCCATACATGCAGCCCATGCTCTTGGTGCCAAGAGCAAAAGGAACCGCAGCCTCCTACAAAGGATGATTGGCAGTGCTTGTTGGCCGCTTATCAACGTATGCTGAGTGACGTATGCTGTTTATGAATGCACAATGCAAGGGCTCCTGCATGCATGAACAAGATCCACACAGCAACAGCTGCATCCACCACAGCGAGCAGCACATAGCGCAACATTTCACCATACACGCAGATACGTTGCTGTGTCACTGGTCATGCTGATTGCAGCCCGCTGCCTATCACCTTGAGGCATGATGCTGCTGTGGTGAATGTGCCAATGGCATCGAGGCCTGCCCTGTTGCTGCACAGCACAAACTTGTACAGCCAGTCGTAACGCTGGAATGGCTTGCTGTACATCTGCACGCACAGCTGCTGCATGTTGCCTGCGCACTCCGTGGGCCCGTGCTTGCAGGCATATGTGCTGTCCTCCTGCAAAGCACGATGTTACGAAAAGCGGCGGAGGCAGGTCATAGATACAGCAACTGTGTATGCACAGGATTGACTGTGCACTCCTGTTCTAGCAGCACGGTCGTACGTGCTAAGTTTCAAAAAATGTGCCAGCGCAACGTGCAGCACTGCAGGCGCTCAACACAAGGATGCGGCACATTGCTGTGCATGCTGCAGCTGATGTGCCATCCCACCTCAGCGTTTAGTGGTGAGTGGGTGTGCTGGCATTCAACCCTTTCATGAGAGGTAAGTACACACCTAGCTGCGCAAGTGATGACTAGGCCCGCGCACTACCCCTCTCCAAACCAGGCATGCAGTACAGCACACGGTGGTATGCGGCTGGCCAATAGCAATCTGACTGTACCTGTTTGAAGCCAATGAAGTGCATGTTGATGTTGAGGATGTCCTTCAGCTCTTGCAGGACAGGGCCCTGTACAGGGACCCGGGTCCAGCTCTGACTCAGCAAACAGCGCATCCCTACATGCATATGGGCAACAGCAGAGCATCCTTTTCAGGGACACTGCAGTGTACTTGGAAAACCTGCCAGCTCCACTGTGTGTAGCTGGCCAAGCAGGCCAGTGCTATTCCTCCCCTTTCCAGGACAGCCTGTCACTGCTGCATGCGGCAAATCATGGTCTGCTGCTTGAATGCTGGGCGTGCGAAGAGGCACTGGGCAATAAACAAAAATTATACTCTTTAGCAGCGCTAGATCAGGATGTGATGAGGCCTAAGGCATGGTATCCTTGCAAGCACCAGGTGCAGCACCACAGCAGGCCAAGGTAAGCTGCTGCAGGCGCTGCTGCCACTCACGGACACTTTCTCATCACGAACAGGTCCACATCAACAAGCTCCGCGCCGAAATCTGCTCTGCTGCAGCATGCGAAGATCAAACTCAGCAGAAGAACTGCGTTTGCTGGACGTTTGATCATGTTGTGGGCTGAATTGAAGGACATTTTGAACGACAATTTACTTATTAGAAGCACTGAAGGGGGGGTCAGGTGCCATACAGTGTGCCAGTGCTTGTGTATATGCAGGGTAGTGTGAACGTGTCATATTCGTTTGGGTGGTTACGGTGATTCGCGGTCATCGCTCAGGCACATGCTACCGCAAGGATAACACCAGGTAATTCCTCTTGATATCTCTGGCGCCCGTGGTGCTCAGCAGAGTCCAGTGAGCCAGCAGGACAGGGCTTGTCTGGAACACATGCATGAAGTGCTGATGTGGGCACCTCTGGCTGAGTGGAGCTGAGTAGAAATTCTGCATCATCATCTCTGCTGGATAAAGTCATGGAAAAATCTGTCAGTCTGTGGCCGGCATGACAACATGGGGTCCTGCCGCGCTGGTGCCTGCAGGCTCAGGAAATTGCCTTGGATGCAACCGTGTCAGATGTGCTGCTCGTCGCCTGCAGAGTTCCCACTTGCTTCAGTACTAAGCATCTACGTTGTGTTTATGCTAAACTCCCAGGTGGCCTGTAAGCGGCTTGCGACGTGGCATAGGAGGTTGATGTCCTAATGTTACAGGCAGCCAACTGTTCTGAGGCCTGGACAGCGCCAGGACTGTTAACAAAATAAACATGGTACAAAAGTAATTATAAAGGAACGGGGTTGTGTCTCCATGTACGTCGTAATGGCAATACTGGCTAACGATGACAGGCGCGAACCGGGGACGCGTACGCGGTAGAGGTGACAGGACTACGGTCCGCCCCTTATGTATTTACCGTAGCACGCTTGTGCTGTACTGATATTTTGCGCTCTTTCCAAGTTGCAGTACATCCTATGTCACTTGACGCGTCTCGCGTGCATTGTTTTACAGTAGCGAAGCACACAAAGCAGCGACAATAGTATCCTCGAATGAACAAATCTCTAATCTTCAAAACATCTCGTTTTCCAGTAGCAGGTGCGTGCTGCTGGCTGGCCTTCAATTTGTCAGAGCTGCACAGCGCGGCTTACTGAGCAGCAGCACGACTTCACTGCTCTGTCTCCATCAAACATGCTTGAGCTTGGTAGCGTGAGCATATTACTATTCAGTGCCTCCGGCATCATAGCATGTGCCAGAATGATGGCCAAGCTGCTCAGTAGTACCACCGGTGCTCATCATACAAGCGCCTGCAGTACAACTTCAAACAGAAAACCCAGCCATTTGACGAAATATTAAGGGCCAAAATCACACGGAGCTTGATATCCAGCTCACCTTATACCACATGGTTTGTTGTTGCTGCATAGACACAAGACAAGCGGTGTAAGTTACATCGAGCAGAGCATGATGCACAGAACAGCCACAGCAGCGCAGGCAGCAGCAGTACTGCTCGCTCTCCTATGCAGCAGCTGGGCAGCAGATGCCTCCAGGCTGTTGCGGCAAGACAATGAGATCCGCATCCTGGCGATTGGCGACTCCATCACTGAGGGTTCAGTGCCCAGCAAAAACATGAACCACCCATACACAATTCAGCTGGAGCAGTACCTACGCAAGCTGCGGCCAAATGCACGAGTGATGATTGACAATGAGGGTGAGTAACTTCTAGCAGCGTCAGCTAACCAGGCGTCATGCTGTACAGCATTG
This sequence comes from Tetradesmus lagerheimii, assembly GCA_902809745.2. NCBI lineage: Eukaryota > Viridiplantae > Chlorophyta > Chlorophyceae > Sphaeropleales > Scenedesmaceae > Tetradesmus > Tetradesmus lagerheimii. The sequence goes on along the minus strand of CADDIJ020001391.1, from coordinate 36,239 downwards.
CATGGCAGCAGCCAATCTCATGTTCAGCCAGCTGCTGTACACGCAAACAGAAACCTCGTTAACGTGTCCCCTTGCACCATCATCCCCACACTCACCTGCTTTGCTCCTGCTGCAAAGTAACAACACCCACTCCAACCTCTTCTCACTCATTCCACGCCCATACCCCTGTTCCCACGCCCCCTGCCACTGCACTGCCGCCTGCTGCAGGTGTTGGTGGTGCCGGCATCTTTGCAGTCGGCTTCCACAAGCAGACAACCATCCTGCCTGTAGCAGAGCGTGCCATCCAGCGCGCAAAGCGCCATGGCACCCCATATGACTACGTCATTGTTATGTTAGGCATCAATGATCTGCTGCGCATGGGCAAGTCAGCAGAGGAAGTAAAGGGAGGGCTGCAGCAGATCTACGGCTGGGCAATGGATGCTGGATCCAATGTTATTGCTATCCCACCTTTTGGAGCACCTGGCTTTGTGTCCAAGTGAGTGAAAGTTGTTGTGCCAGTAATTGCAGTGCAGCAGCAGTGCATCTATTTGTTTGGGTTCCAGTCACTGTTGTAGCAGCAGTGCATCTATTTGTTTGGGTTCCAGTCACTGTTGTAGCAGCAGTTACATTCTGTTGTTGTGGAAAGCGGTGCGCTAAGGTGAGCGACAAGCAGCTATACCTGTGCTGCACTGGCTGTGCACTCAATGGTAGGCAGTGTGCTGCCATTCAGGATATGTGTAAGGTCCGCAGCGCTGCAGGAAGCTGGTGCATATCTGGCAAGTAAATGCGGGCAGCGTGGCGTATGATTTGCGGCGTATATAGCTACACCACTGCTGACACATGATGCTGCTCTATGCCGCATGCTCACCCGTGCTGCCGCTGACTGCTGCTGCTGCGGCTGCTGCTTCAGGGATGACTACAAGGAGGGTGAACGCAAGAAGCTGGCTGACCTGGTGCGCGGCATTGCAGCAGGCGAGAACAGCAGGCGCGCCAGCAGCCCCAAGATGGCCTTCCTCAACCTGCAGGTGGGTGCAGGGACGGGCTGGCAGCAGTGCTGTGGTATCTTGCAGCATAAGCAGCAGCAGCAGCAGCAGCAACACCACCAGCAGCAGCATAAGGCTGTGCTCAACCAGCAGGCTCGGCTAACAGCAGGCTTGCGGACTGGCAGCAGCACCAGCAGCAGCAGCAGCATCTGCAGCAGCAGCGGCAGCAGCCAAGGCAGCAGCAGCAGCAGCGCCTGCAGCTGCAATGCTTCTCCTCCCAGCAAGGGCGTGGTGATGCTGCTGAACTTTCACAATAGCTGTGCTGCGCTGCACTTGGCATCCTTTGAAGGGCAAAGTTGGGCCTGCAGTGCTGGGCAGCAGCAGGCCACGCACTCTACACTGGCAAGCACAATAGGGATCCTGTTCTTTTGCAATGGCTTCTGCGTGTTGCGTGCTACTCAGCACAATTCTTGGCACGCCTGTGACAACCCCAATTTGATTTCGGCTCAATTGCGGTTTACCGCTGCTCTGCAACCTGCAGGCCACCACCATGGACTTTTACAACATGGACGACTCGGAGCGGCTGCGGTGGCTCGATGACGGCCTGCACTTCACCGAATTTGGCTACGATGTGCTGGGCAGGGCAATTGCTAGGGCCATCGACCGCAACTTGGTTGAGCGCCGGTGATCATGGTTGCGAACATGCATGATGCTACTTAGTGTCATCAGGCTGCTATTTGTTGATGCCCCAACAGCCGCCGTTGTTTGATGTGGTGAGCAGGGCTGTTGCTGGGGCAGCTGATCATATTCGAAGCAGTGTGTGGAGTGCCGTTGGCCCAGCTGCCACTGAACGTGTATGCGTCATTACTGAGGTGTCTGTTGCAGCCAGCGATGCCATGCAAGCCATCTGCAAGGTAGCACCAGACACAATCAGGCTACCAGCCTGCCAACGGTTGGTATGAACCTGCTGTGTCGTCAAGCACCCAATGGCTTCAGCTGCAACACTGCACTCAGACAATGGTTCGCATGCCATCGCGTGCCATGCTGCCATGTGACATGTTGCCGGCACATGCTGGTTGTAGCATAGCCGTAGTGTTGTGTGAGTGTGTAAGTGTTATCTACCTTTTTTCCAAGTTGGCATTTTTATTGATGCTGCGGTTGCAAGCTTACCTGCCACACAAGCAGGCTAGATAGCGCGAGTGGTAGATAGCAGTTCAGCATGCAGGCAGCTGCTGCATATGGCATGGTACATGCGCTGTGCATGTTTCCTCATTGATACGCAATTTCATTAGCATCTGAAGAAGATAGTCTATGGTCGAAGCATCTTTTGCAACGTTAGCATGTTCAATGAAACCTTGGTTTTTTGTCGTGCCACGACAGCAAGTGGCTGTTTCAAGTGCACTGCTAAAATGCAGTGATTGGCCAGCCGCTGTTGCAATGTACGAAGACAGAGCCTCTTTCCAAGGCTAGTGGTCACGGCCAACTGTTGGGCCTCCCAGACATCTACTGCTTCTGTTAGTTGCAGTGTTGCTGTACCGCAGTGGGCCGGTGCGCCACAAGTTGCCAAATAGTGTGGATGCTGCTGGCCTGGCAGTTGATACTGGCATTGCTTGCCTGGGGCCGCGCTGCATTGCTCTCAGAGGTTGAACCTGACAGAATGTGATATTCCAAATATCAGGCTGCCACGGTGAATGATAATTCGACTTGGCAAGCATGGAGCATGCGTGCTCGGCATGCCAGGCAGCTTGCCTTTGCCACTGGCTTCCAGCACTGGCAGTGAATCGTTCACAGGCTGTGTTTGCACGGCGCATTCCTGGCATGACGCCAGTGCTGAAACAAGCACTGCACTGGGGGGCTTCCAGTTGCCATCATACGATGAAGGCTTGTCACCCTGCCATCAAGCTGACGCCATTGCATGTCAACCTGCCAACCTGCAGGCTGATGATTTTGTTGCTGTGAGCGGATCCCTGGCTGAGGTTCAGGCTGTTGCTGCAACAGTTTATGATTACAGTTGTAAGTGGCGTTTCAAACTGAATAGCTCTAAGTCTGCTGTCATGCACGTGTCACTAGGTAGGCAGCCCAGCCAGTTGGCTGCTTCTGGCATTGTTTGGAATGGTGTTCCCGTGCCTGTTGTGCCAGAGTACTGCTACCTTGGCTTGTGGTTAAACAATGTTTGCAATTGGAACACGCACTTTGAGAAGATGTTGGCAAAAGTGCATCGTGTGAAGGGTGGGCTCATGCCAATCTGGAAGAGCCGGCACATCAGTGTGGAAGTCAAGCGTATCATTTTGCTGACATGCATTCGCCCAATTGTTGAGTATGGCAGTGAGGTCTGGTTCCCGTCAACTACAAGGCAGTTACAGCAGATTGACAAAGTGCAGACTGACATCATTAAATGCGCAATGCGTTGTGGCAAAGAGCGTCCTGGCTCCTCTATTCTGCTGGCTGAATGGGGTGTGAAGCCATTGCACATGTGGCTTCATCAGAGGGCAATGCAGTATTACTTTAGGGTGCAACGATTGCAGGATTCCAGGCTGCCACGTCAGGTATTTTCTGCTGAGTGGAAGCGCCCCAGTGGTGCTGTTGCAGTAACACCGTGGCATAAGTATGTGCAGAGTTTGTTGTGCAAGTATGGTGTGGATGTTGCAGCGGCGGCTGATCGCGCTAGTGCATGCAAGAGTCACATCAGCTGTCAGGTCAAGAAGTTGCATGCCGATAGAATTGCTTGTGAATCACTGCAACACTCTACTTTGAGCCGTTACGTCATGCATGTTCACCCTACGCATGCTGATGCCATGCGCTTCAAATGGCCCAGGCCATTTTTGTGTGCTGGTGCGCCAACACGTGGCGTTGAGTTGCTGATGCGTGTTCGCATGGGATGTCTTTGTGTGCACGGGCGTACCAGTCGTTATGGGGGTAGCAGAGCACATTCTAATACAGCGTGTCCTGCTTGTGGTCAGAATGTTGAGTCTTTGTCACATCTGATGTTTGATTGTCCTGCCACTTCTGCTCAAAGAGATACTATGTTGGATGATATTCGGTCTGTTTTGCAACAGGCAGTTGCTGGTGGCGCTGGAAAATTGCGCAATGTATTGTCATTGACTGATGCATCGTCCAGGGATACTGTGCTTGATGAAATTCGGTCTGTTTTGCGTGATGTTGCTGGCGGCGCTGAAAAATTGCGCAATGTGTTGTCGTTGACTGATGCATCCACTAAGTTGTTGCGTTTTGTTTCTGATGATATTTTGGGTAGTAGGGGGTGTGCCGAGTGATATCTAGGAGCATTGCTGTGTATCTTGTCCAAGCTTGGGATGTGCGTAATATTTGCAAACACAATGGAGCAGTGCTCCCTCTTTCTTCCGCTCCTGAGGGGCGCGGGGCCGATGGCGTTGATGCTATGGCTTAATGGGTAACATGATGATGATGATGATGCATCGTCCAAGTTGTTGCGTTTTGTTTCTGATGATGTTTGGGGTAGCAAGGGGGTTTGCCGACTGGTGTCTAGGAGCATTGCTACGTATCTTGTGAAAGCTTGGGATGTGCGTAATAGTTGCAAACATAATGGAGCGGTGCTCCCTCTTTCTTCCGCCCCGGGGGGGCGCGGGGCTGATGGCGTTGATGCTATGGCTTGATCTGGTAATTTGATAATGATGAACCTGCCATCAGATGGCAGCCTGCCAGCACGGTGCTGAACAAGCACTGCCGCAGCCTGTTGTTGATGGCTTCCGAAAGCTTTCAAAATCGTGTGTTTTGTCACCCGCCTGATGCCTATTGAACATTTTGTCCAGTGTGACTCCGCGCCTTTGACCAGTATACTGTGTAACAGTGTTCGACACCCCTCAAGATGTCCGCCGAGATTCGTTACTACACAGCAGCCAAACTCTGCTGAGACCTCTGTGCGCCTCAGGCCTCTGCAGTGCAAAAGTTCTGCCCTGCACCATGCAGCCGGGCTGTGCACGCGTACATGGAGAGTTGCGCAGCTCTGCATGCAATCCTGAAGTGCATCATGACAATCTGCAACCCATGAGAGTGTCATGATGTAATGAAGTCGTACAAAGTGGTAGTGTTGAATACGAAGATAATGTCACGTCGACAGCAGCCACTGGCGCTGGGCGTGCGTAGGCAGCGTGCAAGAACGCAAGGCACTGCATGCTTTACAGCAGCACTCGCGCCCGCTAACGCCTATGCTGTGTGCCACTGCGTCAACGCAAGCTGGTGTACACCAGTGACCCTGCACAACACAGGGAGTGCGCATGGGACTTGCAACCGACACCACAGCTGCCCTGGTTGACCTCTCTCATGCCCGCTCTGTTCAGCTGGAGATACAAAACAGGCTCCAAAAACAGCAAAGCACAGCTGCTCCATGTGTACAACTGCACAACCAAGGTAGCACCACATGCGGCGAAGCGGCGGCAGCTGCTGCTTCATGACTATGCACATGTCTGCTGCTGCCGGTGCTGCTGCCTGCTGCTCCATCAGCGACAGATTTGAACCGTTCACCGCAGCAGCGGAGGCAGGATCTCAAACTCCTGGCTGACCTCTTGCGGCTCCCTGCAAAGCATTGCACACAAGTACAGCATAGCACAAAAGCGTAATACGTCAAGTTCCAACATGTACAAGCTGAACATGGGTTCTTCATGCTGGGGCCACTGTGAGAAGACAGCACTGGCGGCTGCCGTGCCAGCTACGCACTACATAACGCACCGCTGCTGTTGCTGCTGCCGTTGCACGACCTTGTCTTGCTGACTGCTGCTGCTGCGCCAAGCAGCTCACAGCCTCGCCGCAACATGCTACCTATCAAGCAAGCAAGCAGCAGCTGCCACACACAACCGACAACTAACGTTCAGCAGCTAAGGGGCCACGCCCAGGCCCCCTAGCTGCTCGTTAGAGCCCAACAAACAAGCACAAGTTCCACTCACACTGGGGGCTTGTTTTCCCGGAACTTGATGAACCACAGCTTGCGCAGCATGCCTTCGCTGCCGCGCCCACCAGCTGCTGCATCCTGCGCCTGCTGGTCCGAGCCGTTGCTGCTGCTGCTGTCTGCTGCCTGCTTGAGCGATGCATGCAGCTGCACAAACACGCCCTCGTGCTGCCCAAATGGCCACTCTGCACGGCGCCAGGTCTGCAGGCAGGCGAAATGTAGCAAGCAGACTCAACAGTGAGCCAAAGGCTGCGGGGAAGCAAAGGCAGCAACGTTTCGCCAAACAATGCAGGCGGAGCATACAATGCACCTGGCCCATTGCTATCCTGTAGACGCTGCTGCATTCATGAGGCCAAAACAGCAAAGGAAGCACGAACGAGGCTGGGCAGGAGTCGCAATGCCAGAGCTATGCTTGTTGGGTGTGGTTGCGTGTGACAAAACAAGCAAGCACCGCCGGGCCTGCCCTGTGTCAAACTCACTTCGCCGTCAGCATGCAGCACCCTCAACCAACAATCAACATCGCAGACCTGCTGTCTGCAGTTCGACATACCTGCGGGAACTGCACTGCTGCCTTTGGCGCTATCAGCAGCACTGCTGTTGCATGCAGCTCCTCAGCCTTGCCCCGCATCTCCTGCACAAATTCTGCCAGCACTTCTGGCGCTGCAAACGCATGCTCGGCCCGCACCGCCACTTCATTGCTGTCTTCTTGGCTGCTGCTGCTGCTGTTACTGCTGCAGCCACCGCTGCTGCTGCGGCCTGCGCATGCAGTACAAGCGGAAGCGGTGTCAGCATGTGGCAGCTTTGTGCTGTACCAGGTACCAGCTGTCTAGGCAGCACCAACACAAACACAGTTCAGCACTAAAGCAGTCTAAAAGCAGCCAGACGTGTGGACACAGACAGCACGATACACACACATGCAGAACACGTGCTTCTTTTGTGGAGTGCTGCAGCTGCTGTCACATCACCCACCTTGCAGGAAGAAGAGCTCTGGTGCAAACTTGTTGCCCTGCTCCTTTGCCAGGTCTGCTGCATACGCGAGCTTGGACTCCGCAAACGCCAGCGCTGCAGTTTCAGCAGGCGACTTCCGCGACTGCAGGCAGACAAGCAGTTGCATCACTCAAGTGTGCGGCAGCTACTGCCATGCTGCTGACTGCAAACGGTTGCAGCTGCTCCTGCATACACTGTTGCTGCACCACAGTCAGCCGCTGCAAGTTATGCTCTGTAACGAATCGCTGACCTGAAGCTGAATGTGTAGCAATGTATGCGTACCTGCACCTTGGCGATCTGGGCCTTTTTGCCAATTGCCTTGCTGAGTGCTTTCACCCTTGCTGCATACTCTGTGTTGTTGTTGTCTGCTGCCTGCAGTGCCTTGCGGTAACAGTCTGCAGCCTGCACAGCAGGAGGTGATAGCAGTGCAGATTCATTGCCTTAGTGTGAGGCGTCACACTGTGTGTGCTGTTTGGTGTCTCTGGCAAACACAATGTTGCCAGATCTGAGCAAGCAAGCCCTGCAGCTGCTACCACAAGCAGTCAAATTGTGCCAACACAACTGCAACATGTCCCAAATGCAGCGCATAGCGTTCACTGCTGGGCAGACATGCAGATCGCAATGGCATACATGACACAACACCAGCCCGCACACAACATACTCCTCCAGCAGGAGCAGATGCTGTGATGCAGTGTGGGCTGCAAAGCACATCAGCAGCTGCACCGACAGGCAGAGCAGATGCTGTAGTACATGTTGTGCTGCACAGTGCATCAGCTGCTGTACCGACAGGCAGAGCAGATGCTGCAAAGTATGTTGTGCTGCACAGCACATCAACTGCTGCACCCAACAGGCAGATCCTTGCACAAAAGAGAACGCACCTCTTCTAGCCGCTGCTGGCTCTCCAGTGCAAGCGCCATGCGCATGTAGCCCTTGTGGAAGGCCGGGTCCAGCTTCACACATTCCTCTGCATCCGCAAGCGCCTTTGCAACCTTGTTCAGCTTCAGCAGCGCTGCTGATCGATTGCTGCAGCAACAAGCAAGTTCAAGGTTCACAGGAGGCAGAAGCAGGCAGGCACAATTCGTGCGGCTTCAAAGGAGTGCCACCATGTACTAGACTAAAATGGTGCTTATGATTACGTCAGAGATCACGTTTGTAGCTGGCTGCTGCAGACGCGCATGCCCCACTGCTGGGCACATGAGCTGCAGCCCTGCCCAGAGCAGCAGACCCCTGAAGCTGCACCAAAGACCCAGCAAGGCTGCATGGGACTCACAGAATCAGGTCAGTGGTGTAGCAGGATATTTTGCACGATATATAAGCCGGCCAGGGCGTGACATGCGCAGGGATCAAGCACATGTGCATTGAGCGGGCTAGTCAAGGTTTGAACACAACTGCTGCGAGGAAGCTTGCTCTGAGCATGTGTCTCCCACCTATACAGAACCGCACTAGGCACTTCTTTGATGGCTTTCGTGTACACAGCGGCTGCCTTTAGGTAGTCACCCTGCTTGAAGAGCTCGTTGCCCTGGTCCTTGAGCGATTCCGTCATATCCCCAGCTATTTTGAAGGGATGGGTTGCAAGGTTATTCCTTTGCGCAAACTCAAAGACAACACCACAGCAGCAAGTGTGTACCGAAACTGTTTGCAGGTCTTGAAAGATGACCACGTACGCCACGTCATTGCTGGAACGTCCTGATTTGGAGGCATAATCAGCAAGATGAAAAGTTTTTAGGCAGCCATCATTTGCGAATAGGGTTGTGACATGTAACATAACATTAACTTTCGCTTGAATTTTTGTGCTCATTATGAACTTGAACAAAGCTCATTCATGTTGGTGCGTCACAAAGTGCTTGATTTTATTAGGTTTGGTTGCTTACTGCACCTGCATCTCGCTTTTTGAAAGCACGCCATCATCTGGTTCACCGCACGACAACAACGCAACAAACTTCTGCATTCATTGATCTTACTTGGTTACAGTGGGGACCCATTGGCAGCATGCAGCTTCGTAACAATAGGAGGAGCACCACCCCTGTGCACCCGCCTGCTCGCAACAAGCGGAGGCGATCCAGGAAGCAGCTCGAAGATGATTACGGCGCAGAACTCCCAGCTCAGATTCTGTTTATGCTGGCTCAGCATCTGCTGCCGTGCCAGGAGGACGTGGCCTCAGCAAGTGCAGTTTGCAAGACCTGGGCCAAGCACATACGAGAGGGTAAGAAACGTTGGCCAAGGACACTTGCTGTTGATATTTATAGTAACAATCATGCGCCTCGATGTACCGGAGTGCATGTTGTGCAGCATTGTGACCCCAGCTGCAGGAAGGTGCGCATGGCTTGCTTGCTGGGAAGGGTTGCAGCAAGTAGCAGTACCAAGCAGCAATACCAAGTCAAGCAGCTGCCCACATGACTGCTAGAAAACGCTTGGAGCGTGCTTACATTGCTGCCTGTTGTGACAATCTGTGATGCAAGTGCCCACCTTGACTTGCAGTCACGTCACTCACCCTCTAGGTCTGTCCCACGGCTAGCTTGCAAGCCTTCCGCACGTATCCGCCGGCCCATTGTTGCTCGCACTAGTGAGGTGGGACATCCGCTTGCTGATCCATCAAATCCTGTTCAAACTTTCATCTGCCCTGCAGGCATCACCAGTGCCACGCTGTGCGTCTCCACCCCTGGTGGCAGCCCAGACAACCCACACGCGCGCCTGCCAGCCCTCACTGGCCTCTCCCACCACAGCCCCGCGCTGCGCGAGCTGCAGCTGCTGATCAGCGGCCGCAGCGCGTATGAGGCCGTCACAGAGGCCATGGGAGGAGTGCAGCAGCTGGACTGCTTGCAGGAGCTGACGCTGCACTTTGTTGTGTCCACAACACCCAAGAAGGGCATGTGGCCGATGTTCTTCTCTGACAACATGCAGCTGGGCAAGCTGAGGAGGCTGGTGGTCCAGGGCTCCAGCATGCCAAGTTTGGCTGTGTCAGTGAGTGGCAGCAGCTGTCGCGCTTGCAGGAACTTCCTGCACAGTGAATGTGGTAACAAAATGCAGCCAATGACCCAGCAGCCGCCTGGTGCAAGCATACATAGCACAACATGCAGCTTGGCAAGCTGGCAAGGCTGTGGTGCAGGGCTCAAGCATGCCAAGCCTGGCAGTGTCGGTGAGTGGCAGCAGCTGCACGCGCTTGCAGGAAAGCAAGCCAATGACCAAGCAGCTGCCTGGTGCAAGCATACACTGCAAAATCAGCAGCTCTGGCATAAGTATCATAGCACCTACTTTCGGCAGCAGCTGCAGGCACCTGTGCAAATGGATCAGAGGAGTAGGACAGACTCTACCACACCAATGTTATGGCTATGATTAATTTGTTTGCACCCTCTCCTCTGCCTCTTGCTGCTGCAGAACCTGATGACCACGCTGGTTGGGCAGGGCAAGCACCTCAAGCAGCTGCACCTGCTCAGCGGCCGGCCGCAGGCAGGCAGCCAGCTGCCAACCTTCAACCCACCAGCGTGGCTGCGGGTGCGTGGTGTGGCTTGCGCTACCATAATCTAGTGCTGACCTTGACTGCTGTCTGCACTGGTCTGTTTTTATCATCATTTTATTACCCATCCAAGCCATAGCATCAACGTCAGCGGCCCCGCGCCCCACTGGAGCGGAAGAAAGAGGGAGAGTCTGTTATGTGAAGTAAAGCAACTGTTGTGCTCTGAACTCACTAGCGAGCGCCTTGGAAATGTGCCAGCCTCAACACTCTGTGGCAGCCCTCTGGCATCATCTACTGCTATGAAATAGCTGCCACAACAGCCAGCCCACTCAGCTGAATTGCACCACGCTTGAGCTAACTCTGTCAGCTGCCTCTGTTCTGTGCTGCTGCAGCTGCCGTACCACTCCGGCGCCCCTTCCTGCTTGGATGAGGAGCAGCTGTCGCAGCTCTGCAAACTGACCAGCTTAGAGGAGCTCACAGTAGAGCTGGACGCCTCGATCCCAATAGCTAGCGCGAAGCAGCACATCACAAAGCTCAAGGGCATCACCAGCATAGTGCTGAACGGCGTCACAAAGAGCGCGCTGGTAGGCAAGCTGTCGCAGCTGAAGAAGCTGCGGCGGCTGGCGTTGACTGTGGATGGCGGCCCCATGGGTGATTGGGTGGAGATGCAGGCACTGGAGCATGTGGAGCAGCTTGACCTAGGGTGAGTGCAGTTGATGAGTACTGACAATAACATGTTTAAGGGACCTTGATGTTACTATGGCTGCAGTGCGTGATTCAGCTTTTGAGTTATGTGTGGCAATGCTGGGTGCACAGGGGCATGAGGACGTTACACACCCGGAATGGGCTTACTTTGCAATGGAGCGTCATCATTGTTCATCTGCTTCAATCATTGTCAGCAAATAGCTTCGTGCCATCTTGGCAATGTGCGCAGCAGAGCAGCTGCGTCTGCCTGTGTTGCTGGTGTACCTGCTGCTGCCCAGCCTGTCCTGTGCCCCTGATAGCAGAATGTTTGATGCTGTGCCCGGCAGCAGTATACACGCTTTCACCTGTAGGATGCTCAACTCAACATCAACCAGTTGCGCTGCTGTTACTGTTGCTGCTGCGTCCTGCAGCTTTGACCACGGCAGCACTCTAGGGGAGCCTCTCAGCATGTCGCTGCTCAACAGCAACCTCAACGGCCTCACCCCCAAGCTGAAGCACAGCCTACGGGGCCTCACCATCAGCGGCGGTTTTAGGTGGTGCAAAACCACGCTGGACTGCATCGCATCCATCACAGGGCTCTCCTCGCTGCAGCTGCTTCAGATCAAGGGAGATGGCGCCAACAGCATGCAGATCGACCTCAGTGCGCTGGCAAAGCTGAAGCAGATCAGGAAGTTCAGCATGCAGTTCCCGCAGGAACCGCTGCTGCAAGTGAAGTTCACAGTGGAGCAGCAGGAGGGCGGCAGCAGCAGCAGCGGCAGCAACAGGCGCTACAGCGGAGGTGGCAAGCGGGGCAAGAAGCAGCAGAAGGTGGGTGGCTGTGGGGAGCTGTGAGGGGACATGATGCAGCGCTAGGCCTGGAGAGCTTCAGATGTAGCAGCACGCTGTCCTGCCTACATGCAGGCACTCGCATGCTAGCTGTTTCTAGCTCTCCCTCTGTGTTACCACCGCAGGGCCTCTCCAGTACTCACGGGTGTCACGCCTCTGGTCTATATGTACCCTGCAATGCCTGCAACTTAACCACCATCTCCTGCATGTTTCCCTGCTGTTGCTTTCCTGTCAATTGCAGACCCCCTTCAGCACCAGGGACGTGTCAGGCCTGCTCAAGGCATGGCCAGAGCTGCAGAGCCTGCAACTGAGCCAGCTGACGCCAGCCTCTGTCAGTGACACCTGCTGGGACTTAAAGCACCTCACAGCCCTGACAAGCCTCTGCCTGCAGTTTGCGCCCTCAGCAGATGCAGTGGCAGCAGTAGCAGCAAGCGGCGGCCAGGCCAGCCCAACCTTTCTGGAGAGTGTGACGGTCAGTTTGAAGCTGCAGCAGATGCCTAAGGGGCTGCAGCAGCTGCAGCTCACGGGCTGCACGCTGCAGGTGCCCAAGCACGTGCCGTTCAGGTGAGCGCAGCTGCGCAGCAGCAGCAGCAGCAGCAGCAGCAGAAGCAGCAGCTGGTATTCGGAGCGTTGCAATGTTTTAGCTCGCTGATGCGGTGCTAGCGGGGGAGACGCTTGTCAATCAGAGGCATGTGCCCTCATGCAGCTGAGCGCTGTCAGTAGTCCGCTGTTCTGCTGGTGCTGCTGTCTATCAAAACATATATCTCACCAAGTTGGCAGCTTGGCATCAATACCTTCTTTCTCACTCTGCACCTGTTCCTGCCCCTGCTGTGCGTGTGTGCTGCTGCTCCTGCAGTGACTCCCTCACCAGCCTCAGCCTGTCACACTGCTGGCTGCAACGCGGCTGGGATACCACTCTCTCACTCGCAGCACTGGCCACAGCAGCAGCCGCTGCACACACCCCAGGGCCGTCAACAGCTGGCAGCAGCAGCTCCAGCTACAGCAGCGGCAGCGGCGCTGCTGCCGTCAACGCCAGCATGGCACAGCAGCCGCTGGTGGTACTGCTGCGCAACGTGCCGTACCTGCAGCAGTTTGAGCTCGTTAACATGCACCACAGCCAGCTCAATGACGGCTTGCTGGCTGCAGCAGCAGCAGCAGCAGCAGGCCTCACTTCAAGCTCTAGCCTCAGATGCCTCACCAGCCTCAGTGTGCTGGGTATTGGCAACCAGGGCTTGAGCCATGGAGGTCTGCTGGGCCTCACGAGCTTGGCGAAGCTGCGGGTGCTGCGGTGGCACGTAGGTGATGTGCTGGAGCTGATGCCTGACATGGGGGCTCTTGCGAAGCTCAAGGGGCTGGTGGCGCTGCACATCCCGACGTGGATGCACCAGCAGATGGAGCGCTGGGGGGCGTACGCAGTGCTTGATAGCCTGCCGCTGTGTGATGTGCATGTGGAGGCGACTGCATGAACGTGCTGCATGTGATTGTACTGGTGGTTTTGGCTAGGCAATGCGTGCGAAAAGATAGTGCAGGGTGCTGCGGTGGCATGTTGGAGATGTGCTGGAGCTGATGCCTGACATGGTGGCCCTTGCGAAGCTCAAGGGGCTGGTGGCGCTGCACATCCCAACGTGGATGCACCAGCAGATGGAGCGCTGGGGGGCATACGCAGTGCTGGACAGCCTGCCGCTCTGCGATGTGCATGTGGAGGCGATGGCATAAGCAGACAATGCGTGTGGCACTAGCAGATTCAACTTGCATCATTATAGGCTAGGCACGGCGATAAGAGCGGGCGCTGCATGCCGGGGACAGCCTGCTGCTGTGTGGTGTGCATGTGGCGGCGACTGTGGAAAGTGCTTGCACACGTGTGCGCATATTGTTGGCGGCAGATGCGCCTGGCGCTAGGCAGAGGCGCAGTTTGTGCTGGGTAGGGAGGAACCGCTTCTGGAGGTTTGGCCTGCCGTTGCATGGCTCTTCTGTAGCTTTGGGTGTGCTGGATGGTTGATTGCATTTTGGAGTTCAGCTGGGTGGTTGGGGAAGGTCAAGCAGGGCTGGCACCAGTTATCTGGTGTCCATTTCACGTCAGCAGTGTTGGCCAGTGTACGGCACGAGGTGTGGTCTGGCATCAAGTTTGATGGATTGCAGTGCGGCAAAGCATGGTAGGGCACGCGTCTTTTGCAGAAGTCAGTTGAACCTTGCCGAATACTGTGTTGACTGCCTGTCAGTGCAGTGCATGTTCTGTGCCACTCGTGTGATTATGTGGAGTAGGGGCTTGGCCATGTTCTGTGCATGCGGCGTTCTGTTTCTTGCATCCCAGCATGCTGCTTTTGAAGCAGCTCACCCACACAGCTTGTGATCACTGTGCTTTCAACATTGTAGTCTGTTTGCATGGCATTGTTCAGTCTAGATAGGCGGAACATGCAACAACGCATCTTAGTAAGCAGCCAGCTAGCGTTACGGTGCTGTGGTTTTGCCACTGGCTCAGTAGCATCACAGGACAAGTACTTGCACCGTGCAAGTGACTTCACAGCTGTTGTGCATGTTCTGTGCATGTTCTGTCTGCCCTGGGAGGTGTGTCTTTGAATGTTCTGGAAGGTTGTGGGACTGCGCTGCTGCAGCAGCAGTGACAAAGGCAGGACCCTGCAGGCAGGGGTGCCTGCAAAACGACCAGTGATTGAGCAGGCTGCAAACAGTCTGATGGATGGTAAAGCAGCAGTTGTATATGGTCGTTTAGGTATCGCAACATGTTGCAGGGATTGTGAGTGTATGGAAGGCTTAGGCGGGGGAGGGGGTGTATTGTTAGCGGCATTAGTTTTTGCACATGCATGTAGCATTTAGCAGCAACGCTCTTTGGGGTAGCTTTCGCATTGTGACGAAGGCGTAGGCATGTGCATCGCTGCAGAGTACAGTACAGCAGCCAGGTGTAGCATATGAGTTTTGTGTGTATGTTGTACAGTGTATTGGAGGTGTCGTTAGCAACAGAGCCTGCTGTCTGTGTGTGCATGCAGTTCCTCTCTGTGCTAGATATCAACACCAAATTGAGGAAGCACTGTCCAGTATTTGTACGGTACACTCTTCAGGTCGTGTTTCAGCTGTGTTGGATTGGCCAGCTGATGCCACCAGTGTGGTGCCAAGCCTACTGAAGTGTGTGCTGCAGCTGCTTATGCACTGCATGCACACAGCGTGGTGTTCGCTGCTGATAGTACTAGTACTATAGCAGTACTGCTATCTTAGAGTTCAGACGGCTGCTTGCGCTGCAGGGCTGGCATGGCAAAAACATGGCTTTCAAAAGGCGATGGCCAATGTTGCTCATGGTCTCAGTTGCCAAGGTGATCCCCACATCATTGGCATTGGCTTTACGCTCACTGGAAAGTGCCGCGGCGCCGCGATTGTTCCGCATGTAACAATCATTGTGATAGCTGCCCCATGCCGAATGGTGGTGCCACCAACTCGCAACAGCTTTGAGTCGTGATCTTGTTACATCAAGCCATAGTCTATGATCAAAACCAGCGGCGCTGCGCCCCAATGGAGCGGAGGAAAGAGGGAGCACCGCAACGTGAACACTGTCACTGTGTGGACGGTCCACTGGACACCAATGACACCGAGCCTCCACAATGTGAGCGGCACACACAGCCATGGCACAGCGAACATCGTGCACGTGGCGCTGTACAGCGCACATGTGCTTGCAGTAGCACATATGCCTCAGGTGGATGGTACGGAACCATGCCACTTGCGCAGTAGCCAGCTAGTAATGCTGGCCTCGGGTCACGGCGGGACTCGCACTGCAAACTTCTGCACAAAGCACGGGCCGCTGCCCCTGGCAGCACTGCTGGCTCAGCCAGGGCCATGGCTGCTGATGCCAAGGCCTGAGCCAGCTGCATGCATTGCACTCAGTGCAGCAGTGCTGCAGCATCACAGCAGGGTCATGTAGCCGTAGTACGTAGCTGCGTTGCGGCCCTCCTTCTTGGTGACGTCTGTGTGTGACAGCGGGAAGCCCTTCTCAACCAGCTCCATGTGCGGCTTGGCGGCATGCCAGCCGATCTGCATGCAGCAACCGTTGCGGCAACGCTACTGCTTAAAGACAGGCCACACTGCACTGCTTTTGGACCATGCAGGTTCGGCAGCTGATGCACATAATGTGCAACTTGAGGAGGCTCCCTGTTTGATATGCCGTAGCACCATGGCACAGTGTGAGTTGCTGAGTGTGCCGATGCCTGGGGTGACAGTGCATGCGCGACATGCTACTAGCCCCCCAGCGGTTGCTGCACCCCGCATATCCTGTGTTCAGCTGCAAATGCAACAGTGGAATGTCAGATGCTGTGTGCAGCCGGCACTCTTGTCTGTGCCATCTTTGAAGCTGCAGTTGCAACCATTGCCGGGTGACCCGGCAGCGGTCACTGTTGCCAGTAGCAGCAGCAGCACCTGCTCACCTGCTGTGAGGCTGTGATGGGCTCCTGCAGTGACGTCTGCGGGTTCCACTCCACGCGCCTGTGCTGCAGGTGGTCTGCCCTCCAGTGGTCGTAGCTGCTGTACTGCCGCGCCTTCTGGGGGTTGGCTGAGAACTGCCGCAGCAGCTGCACCGCCTGGCAGTACTCTTCGCGGCACATGATGCAGCCCCGGTCATATGAAAGGAACGTGAACCAGGCCTGCAGAAATATTAAAACAGCACGTGTGTCCAGGGGTGACGCAGATACATCACATTAGATTACGTGCTCCAATCAACCAAACGAGGGAGCCCCAATCAGGAGGCAGCGGGAGCCCATACACGGTGAATGTTGGACCAATTGCTAGTCACAGCCAAGTTGGCCCAGCTGTGCTAGCTGTTGTCAAGAGTACACTGCAGGTCTGCAGAACAGGGCAGGCGCGGATGCCCCAAGGCTCTTCCCTGCAAACGTTACACAGCCAGGTCAGGAGGCCCAGCAAATTGCAGGCCTATGGGACCTGCTGCAGCGTAGCACTTGTGGGCAACTTGAGTTGAATCTGATGCATGCAGTACATTCAGCCTGCGGGGCACGGTAACCCGCCACACAGCGCACACGCTGCTCTATGCTTCACCACTCAGTCACACTGTGTAATACACACAGTATGCAACCCAACACTTTTCACACAGCGTGTTTTGTGTAACTCCACACTTGTCACGCAGTGCACCTGCAGCTCCACCTTGACTGCCTGCCGTCCCAGCAGGTCGTTGAGCATGTCACCCAGCTTGCCACGCAGCACGCAGCTGTCACCATCAACCTCCAGCGTGGCTGCGATGCTGCTGCTGGCACCCAGCTTGTGCCGCTCAAACACCTGCGCACACAGCAGATACAGTGCTCAGCTTGACTGTGCCAGTGTCGTCAAACGTGTCTGGTTGTGCTGCACTTTTGGCGTGGCGAGCAACAGGCGCATGCAGTCTGGGCTACAACAGAGAGACGAAGCTGCGCTGGTACTGCTGCCAGTGACTGCTGCAGTGCAGCGCAAATAATCACAATGTTGGCTTGGCCAGCCTAATGCTGCTGGTGGTGTAGAGGGCTCGACAGCTGAACTGCAGGGCGCTGCACAGCTTGTCTGACTGCAGTAGCACTTGCAGCGCTGCGCTGCTCAGCACTCGCCTCCATGTATGCTTCCTCAGGGATCTCATGGAAGGGGTGGTGGTGGGTGGTTGACGCAGCATCAAAGAACGGGTCCGTGGCACCCAGCGTGCTGTGCATGGACAGATGAGCAGGTGTGTAGACAGCAGAACGAGTGGCATCATCGTCTGGGCGTGACGCTGCTGTTGTTGGCAGCAATATCTAAGCGCATGGCTTGCCGCTGCACAGTCTGGCTGGTGTATGATCTGCTCTATCAGCTGCTACATGCCATGCATGTAGTTGGAGCTCTGCTGGATTGTTTGTCAGTGCGTGTAAACAAGCAAGCAAGCAAGGCCAACAAAATGCTGACATCAGCAGCTGCATATCGCCTCAAGCTGGCAGGTTCCCACATCATCCAGTGACGAATAGTGGTTTGATGGTGCAGAGCTGGCACGTTGCAACTCACGTCATGCCAAAGAAGTGCCCAGAGTTTGCTAGTGGGTCTGCGGCCATGGCTGCAGCTGTTGTGCTTGGCACTCTGTGCAGGCCTGACTCAGAGGGAGGGAGCAGCTGTTCTGCAGGCCTGCGTACTGCTCAATGTACTGCTCTCCCTGCGTACGCTTGTACTAGCTGTCGAGCCTCAACGCACGTAGCACCAATAGCTTTCAGCGATGAACAAACTTGCAATGTGCTACGCACTTGCGACTAAGTGTACATGTAGCCTGAGCACTGCTGTCCTGAGCACCGTCCTTGGCACAGCAGCAACATGTAAAATACACTATATGTTTGGGGCATGTGATATTTATGTATACTTCTATGTCCGTGTGTTACTGTCATGCCTGCTTGCCTGCCAGGCAGTGCCCGTCTCGTCCAACTCAAGATGAGCTTCATGGCATGGGGACGCAAGACCTGGATTGGAGTTTTGTTGAGTACGCATTACACATACTAGTTGTTCTCGATCCCTGCTCAGCCTGCGCAAGAACCCCACCATGCACACCACCCTGTTGCAGCGCTCAGCGAGCAGCAGCTGCACTGTTCGCTGTCGAAAGACATCTTGCAACCCTCATTACATCACTCCAGCTCGTGCAGCCAGTGCCCGGACCTCAGTAGCAGCTGCAGCAGCAGGTGCTGCTGCCCCAGCAGCAGCTCTAGCAGCAGCTCCAGCAGTGAGCAACAACGGCGCCAGCAGCATGCAGCACGCGCAGAACCCACTCGTGGAGCTTCCAGAGGTTGTTGGACCTCGCGTTGCAGTTGTGAAGCGCTCAACAAAGGAGACCAGTGTAGAAGTCCGTGTCGACTTGGATGGAACTGGCCAGTGCATCGCAAACAGCCCAGTGGGGTTCCTGAACCACATGCTGGACCAAATCGCCTCTCACGGGCTGTTTGACCTGTATGTCAACGCTCAGGGGGACACCTGGATCGATGACCACCACACAGTAGAAGACATCGCCTTAGCATTTGGCAGCGCCTTCTCACAAGCCCTAGGAGACCGCAAGGGTATCCACCGCTTTGGCGAGTTCAGCGCTCCCTTGGATGAGGCCCTAACACACGTCGTGCTGGACCTCTCCGGCCGTGCTCACCTCAGCTGTGACCTCGCCATCCCTAGCCAGAAGATTGGCAACTTTGATACTGAGCTAGTGGAGCACTTCTTCATGTCGTTTGCCAACACCAGCGGCACCACGCTGCACATCCGGCAGCTTGCAGGAAAGAACAGCCACCACATAGTGGAGGCCACCTTCAAGGCCTTTGCGCGGGCGCTGCGCAGGGCGACTGAGTACGACGAGCGGCGGCGAGGCCAGGTGGCTAGCAGCAAGGGCGTGCTCACCCAGCAGTAGCAGCAGCAGCAGCAGCAGTATGAGAAGAGTAGGCTTGGTTGACCGTTTCCTGTGAGCAGATGCTTAGAGCCGTTGTACCAGGGCGGTAGCAGCCTTGGGGAAAATATGCTGCTGTGTTATCAGCAGTTGTCCAGTAGTGTTTTTGAGTTGCACAGGGCATGTCGAGTAGCGAGCGGCAGACACATTGGCCAGGTTGCTAGCAGCTGGGGCGTCGCCGCGCCCTTGCAGCAGTAGCGGCAGCTACAGTATATTCTGCAACAGTGGCTGCAGCTCTTTGGGGACTCGGCAGTTGTTGATGTTCTGGCAGCACTTGTGCAGCAGTGCTGGCTGTAGGATGTTGCCTGGCTGGCAACGCAGCGCATGTGGCTGCAGGGAGCTGTGAGGTGTGGCGATTGACCAGCATCAAGGTATTATCATTGCTGAGGCAATATTGGATGTACAGCATTGTGCGGGTGTGTGGTGGTGTCATGTGCGCAGAAACCGCCGCATTAGGCTCCTGCATTTGACAGCTGGGCCGCGCTCTGCTGTAGTTTTGATGGAAGAATCAGCAACCTTGGTCAGGGCATGGTGCCTGTTCGACAATGTTGCATCGCGTTTGAGTCATGGTTTGTACATCAGCATGTATGCTGAACGGTCCCTTTCCACCGTTTATACCGTGCGGTGTGTCCAACAGCCTTGGAGGCGGGGGGGGGGCTGCTGCATGTGGATCAGGGTGTGTCTTTCTACCACCCTTTTCACCATGTCAGGCTGTAGACTGTACAGCATCTGCATGGCTGCGTGTGTTATGCATATTGTGCGCAGTTTCATCCTTGGTACCCATGCTGAGCGACTGGCTGCTGAAATCAGGTGTTGGCCCTGCGCCAACCGTTGGCTTCAAGGCTTGATCAAGTCACGAATGTCTCATGTACTGTAAGTTACAACTCTTGGCATAAGGAGCCATGTACATCAAGCCTTCCAGTTAGCGTGCCACTCTGACGTATGACAGTGGCCGTCATGATTTCATCCGGGATGAAGTCAGCAAACAACCCTTGCATGCCATGCCGCAGTGCAGTAGCACCATCATGCCTGCTGCAGCCTGCAGGTGGCTGGGGTGCCACCCGCTGAGCTGTTGACACCCGTGAAACACCTGCCAACAAACCCCCCACCCAACCCATGCGGATCCGTATGTAACGCACTACGGCATATGACCTCTTAGTGACCAGCCCATGAATGCTCAGCCTGAGCATTATATGGCATAAAACCCAAGGCATCGTAGCCGCTACGGCGACACATGACCTGGGTGTCCTCCTAAGCAACACCATGCTGCTGGGAGTGACTCACACGCAACTGGAATTAAACCCGCAGCAAAAAGGGAAGTTCCCCACTTGTGCGTGCAGCGCGCGTCACCCTGCACTCAAGACGCAACCTTTGTGTTGGTGTGCAACCGGTGCCGGAGGCAGCAGCACACTCATGCTCTGACTGGGTGGACCGGCACCTGTCGCTGTCAGCTGCATTGCAGCAGCTGTGCCACCAACATTTTAGAACCAGAGTGCATGCGCAGGTTGTGTGCTCAAACCCTAAGCTGTGGCCGTGCCAAGTGACTTACTCTGCAAATTGAAGTGGATCTCAACGTCCACTCACTCAGATGCATACAAAGCTGCATGAAGCAGCACAGGACATGTCCCAGCACTCATGTACAGTAACATGCCCACAAAGAGCATGCATGGAGTAGATACGTGTAGATCCACTGTGAGAGACCACAATCGGGTAGCTGACCTGACACCAAACAATGTGTGACATGCAGAGCTTTACCCCTCGGGCACAACGGTGGCACAGTTGAGTGACAGCGCTGTGTAAGAAGATCTCTCTCTGTAAAGTTGAGGCTCATCACAGGCACCGACAGTCCAAGCAAAGCAGAACATAGCAAGGCAATTCTCGCACTGTGCCCATCCTCCAAACTCATTCTGTATGTGACAGCTGTTGACGTGCAGGCAATCGGTGTCCCTTCAACTACCATCTTGCAAACACTATGGCACAACATTGATCTGCTGACAGCCCATGCCAGCGATGCTGATGTGATTTGCAACTGTAACGCTGCTGCTGAGATCGGGATTGTCGCACGGCATAGCCATTGCATCCTGCTCACCACCAACCATCACGCAAGCACTCCCATTGCGGATATGCCAGCATCCCACCACCACTCCATGCGCTGCTGGGTTCAACACATGTCAGCCCTCAACCACTCAGCACTGAAAAACCCACCCCAGCACTAAATCCCACCGACACCCCTTACACCCTAGAGATGTCGCGGCCAAACACTTTTGTGCGCACCCAGTCGTTCAGCACCAGCACTTGGTTGCGCAGGCTGATCTGTGCGAATGTCTCGTAGCCCTTCCACAGGATGCCAGCCTCGGTTCCGAAGATGGGGCCGATCTTGGGGATGTCCATTACGGCCTGGTCACCGCCAACGTAGGCTAGGGAGCCTTTGTGGTTGTACCTGCAGGGTTCAGCATGCAGCATGCTGAGCATGAGTCACACCGGAGACAGATAACAAGCTAGCACCAAAGCGTGCTTGTCACCACCAACGTACGCAAGCGAGCCCTTGTGGTTGTACCTGCAAGGTGCAGAGTGTGCAGCAACAGGGTGGTATGGTGAGCATAGTAAAGAAGTGCGACCACCATATGGATGAAGTACAGCCCTGCCACCACCACATAAATGGGCGAGCAGATGCAGTTGTGCCGAAAGGGTGCAACATGCAGCACGTTGAGCATGAGTCACACCAGAGACAGATAACAAGCTAACACCAAAGCGTGCTTATCGTGGCTTTTCCACTACCTTTGTCACAAACAAACTTCCGAACATTAGGTGGCAGGATGAAGTAGAGGCACAAGATGCCAACATACTGATTTGCTCCGTTGTCTGTGTGCAGAGGCACACATGATCTGCACGCAATGTACAGCTGCGCTGTTTGCCATCAAACCCCACGCATTGACATGATGGATACTCACTTGAAGGGCTCCTGCTTTTCGCTGGGCTGCAGCACTCCCGCCTGCTGGTCAAAGCTGCCACGCTTGAGCACCTCCGCAAGGTACTCGCCCTGCTGCTTGGCAACCTGCAACACCAGCAGCAGCAGACACCACACTGGCTGAGCAACAGGCTGTGATACCATTGCATGCATTAGCGCTTCAGCAATGACAGCAACCCAATCAGCGCCAGAAAACAATATTGAGCAAAGCAACTGCAAGGTTGGTGTCCTGGCATTCAGCGCACACGTTCACGCATTTTCACCTGCTGCAGTAGCTCTGCACAAAGAGTGCACAAAGAGTGCTACAGAAACGCCTGTACAGCACGGTAAGAGAACCGCAGCACCGACCTGTACAGTTGCTGGCAGTGCACGCAGCCCTGAGTCACCGCAGCACAGAACCTAAGACACTGAGTCTACCCCCCCCCTTAGGCGCACCACCCACCTGTGCGGTTGCTGGCAGTGCGCGCAGCCCCGAGTCAGTCTTCTCCAGCAGCACAAGAGCTCGACATACACGCGCAATGAAACCAATCGGGAAGGCAGCAACCATCACAGAGCAATGCGCATGTGCACAGCGCACAACAGGAGACAGTCTGCCGCCACCCACCTGTGCAGTTGCTGGCAGTGCGCGCAGCCCCGAGTCGATCTTCTCCAGCAGCGCAAGAGCTCGACATACACGTGTAATGGAACCAATTGGGAAGGCAGCAACCATCTCAGTGCAGTGCGCATGTGCAAAGCGCACACCGTAAGGCAGCCTAACACCCCAGGCGCAGCACCCACCTGTGCAGTTGCTGGCAGTGCACGCAGCCCCGAGTCAACGCAGCACAGAACGTAAGACACTGAGTCTACCCAACCCCCCAGAGGCGCACCACCCACCTGTGCAGTTGCTGGCAGTGCGCGCAGCCCCGAGTCAATCTTCTCCAGCAGCGCAAGAGCTCGACATACACGCGTAATGAAACCAATTGGGAAGGCAGCAACCATTACAGAGCAGTGCGCATGTGCACAGCGCACAACGGGAGACAGTCTGCCACCCCAGGCGCACCACTCACCTGTGCGGTTGCTGGCAGTGCGCGCAGCCCCGAGTCGATCTTCTCCAGCAGCGCAAGAGCTCGACATACACGCGTAATGAAACCAATTGGGAAGGCAGCAACCATCTCAGTGCAGTGCGCATGTGCACAGCGCACACCGGGAGACAGTCTAACACCCCAGGCGCAGCACCCACCTGTGCAGTTGCTGGCAGTGCGCGCAGCCCCGAGTCGATCTTCTCCAGCAGTGCCCTGAACTGCTCCTTGGTGAGCTCATCCGTCTCCTCTACTGTCTGCATGGGGCTGTTGGCGCCGTTGCCGTTTGCACCAGCCAGCGCACGCTGCAGCAGGCCGCCAAACCTGCAGCACAAGGAGCAAGCATCGCATGCAGATAGTTCAGCGATGTGTCTACATGTGTGCCAGCTCATCCGTCTCTTTCATAGTCTGCATGGGGCTGTTGGCGCCGTTGCCGTTTGCACCAGCCAGCGCACGCTGCAGCAGACCGCCAAACCTGCAGCACAAGGAGCAAGCATCGCATGCAGATAGTTCAGCAATGTGTCTACCTGTGTGCCAGCTCATTTCCCCGTTTCAGAGTCTGCATGGGGTTGTTGGCGCCGTTGCCGTTTGCACCAGCCAGCGCACGCTGCAGCAGGCCGCCAAACCTGCAGCACAAGGAGCAAGCATTGCATGCAGATAGGTCAGGGATGTGTCTGCATGTGTCCTCCACTGTCTGCATGGGGCTGTTGTTGGCGCCATTGCCGTTTGCATCAGCCAGCGAACGCTGCACCAGACCGCCAAACCTGCAGCACAAGGAGCAAGCGTTGCATGCGGACGCGTCAGCAATGTGTCTACATGTGCGCCAGTTTGTTTCCCCGTCAGGGGTCTGATGGCGCCGTTGCCATTTGCGCCAGCCAGCGCACGCTGCAGCAGGCCGCCAAACCTGTGGCACAGGGAGCAAGCATTGCATGCAGGTAATTCAGTGATGTGTCTACATGTGTGCCAGCTCATTTTTCCGTTAGAGCCTGCATGGGGCTGTTGGCGACGTTGCAAGTTCCCCGTTACAGCCAGCCAGCGCACACTGCAGCAGACCGCCGAATCTGCAACATAAATGCGCCACACGTCATACATCTGGCAGCCGAGCTGTACGTTCAATGCATGTTTGCATATGTACGCGGTCAGCTGCCAAGCAGCACAATACGGCGGCACGGCAACAGTAGCGCAGTGCATCACCTCACGTTAACAACACTCTCCCTGCACACTGGCCCGCACTGCTGTCTCTGTGCGTGAGAATAAAAGGCAAAAAAGGCTCACCGCTTGTTCTTGGCCTCCAGAAATCGCGCGTGCTCCTCCAGGTGGCTGAACTCCTTGCTGGCCTCAAACAGCAGCGCCTGCAGCTCCTTGAGGCTCACCAGGCCGTCCTGCAGCAGCACACACAAGACAAACAAATAACAGGAGGTGTGGAGGCTCATGAGGTCTTCCTCAACTTCACCTCCTCCCTTGACTTGCGCGGGTGAACACACCACACATAGCTCATTTATTCATTTGTGACACAGAAGGGGCGTTAGCACTTGTGTTGGCTTCTACTGGGTGCAGAGGTGGCTGCAGCTCCTTCAGGCTCACCAGGCCGTCCTGCAGCAGCACATCAATGAAGAAAAGGATGTAAGCATGGAAGGATAGGCATATTATCTGGACTCAAACAGCAGCGCCTGCAACTCCTTCAGGCTCACCAGGCCGTCCTGCAGCAGCACATCAATTAGAGGAAAGGTTGTAAGCATGGAAGGAAAGGACGGCATTAGTGACACACTTGCTTCCTGCTGGGTGCAGAGGTGCCTGCAGCTCCTTCAGGCTCACCAGTCGTCCTTGCAGCAGCATATGAGTACACCAAAGCGGGTAAGCATGTAAGCAAAGGACGGTATTTTAGTGACAAACATCCTTTTGTCTTAGTGGGTGCAGAGGTGCCTGTAGATCCTTCAGGCTCACCAGACCGTCCTGGAGCAGCACATCAATGGAGAAAAGGATGTAAGCATGGAAGCAACGCAAGGCACATTATCAGCACACTTGCATCCTGCTGGCCTCAAACAGCAGCGCCGTCCTGCAGCAGCACAAACAAGGCAAAGGTTGTTAGCAATGTTAGCGACACTTGTGTTGGCTTCTACTGGTTGCAGAGGTGCCTGAAGCTCCTCCAGGCTCACCATGCTTATCCTGCAGCAGCAGTGGTGCGTGAAGGACAGGAATAAACAAAAACACTTGGGAATGAGGTGCTTTTTCCACTGCACACCGTGTTCTGCCAGTAATGCACAGCACCACGGCTTGTTGCACACACCACTGCATGCAACACTGCGCTTTGCGTGGGCTGTTGCAGCCAGGTGGGAGGCGGAGGACTACGTCAGCCGTTTGCCGTTTTCAGTGGCGCCACACACATTGTGCCGTCACCGCGTAGTAGCGCACCTTGTTTGTGTCCGCCTGCTCGAACAGGTCGTCCGCGCGCTGCAGTGCGCGTGGCTGGTCGATGGTGGAGGCATCACCAAAGGCCCAGATGCTGCCGTCACCGCCCTTCACTCGCAAGTAGTCGTCAGTCAGAGCAGACCTGCACAGCAGACAGCACAGCAACACGACAGCAGTAGGTCACCTACGAAGCAAATTCATGGACCAGCCAAGCCCAGCAGAAACCTGATATATACATAGAGCCGGACAATTCACGCTGCACTTCGTTGCCAGTCGCACCAACCACCGTTTGCCACCCACCTGAAGTGTGTCTGCTCAGGGAACAGCTGCTGCAGCTCCTTGATGAGTGGGTTCATGGCGATGCCTGTCGCCCACACGCAGGAGCCAAAGGCGATCTCATACTCCTCGCCGCTCTTGGGCACCACTGCCACGTGGCCGTCACGCACGCTGGCCACACGCGTGTTGAGCACAAGCTCAATGCCTGCAGGACAGACACACAAGCAACATATGCATGCAAGGTCAACTATCCGGTACAGGTGGCATGACATCATGCTGCGTAGCCGTCACGCACGCTGGCCACAAGCGTGTTGAGCACCAGCTCAATGCCTGCAGGACACAAGCAGCACATGCATGCCATGCCTTTAATAATAACACGTGGCATGACATGATGCTGTGTAACCATCATGCACACTAGGCACACGAGTGTTGAGCACCACCTCAATGCCTGCAGGACACAAGCAACACATGCATGCCATGCCCTAGTCAAGTAAAGGTAGTGGATACAGGTGGAATGACATCATACCACGTGGCCGTCACGCACGCTGGTCAAACGCGTATTGAGCACAAGCTCAATGCCTGCAGGACACAAGCAACACATGCATGCCATGCCTTAAATGTCAAGGGCGGAGGGGCAACCCACATACGACTGAGCAGGCATATCCTTACCAACAGGCCATGAGGCTTGTTCCAATACACACGCCGGCGTGTGTGCTTCCTGTGCACCCACGCCTGTTACAACTGCGACCAAACCCAGCGCCCACCTGCGCGGTCAAACTGCTTGGCTGTGAACTCGCCGATCTTCCTGTCGTATGTGGAGAGCACGTAGTCCATGAGCTCGATCACGCGGATGCGCACGTCCTTCAGCAGCTCAGGGTAGTGCGCCTGCAGGGGGGGAGACACAGCAGGTGCGCAGATGAGTAATTTGGCTTTACAAGCGATGACAGCAAACCTGCCAGCTTATGCACTGTCGGATTTAGGTCAGGGTAGTGCGCCTGCAGGGGCAGGAGGCACAGCAGGTGCGCAGCTGAGTGATTTTAAAGACAGCCTTTGCATTGCAGGGATGTGCACGTCCTTCAGCAGCTCAGGGTAGTGCGCCTGCAGGGGGGGGAGACAGCAGGTGAGGCTCAGCTGAGTAAAGTAATTGGGAGCGTTTGCATGGACAGCGCAGTTGCCAACATGTGCATGTGCAGATTTGGGAGGTAGGCTGGGGCTGCTGCCCGTCAATCTGTTCAACACAATTCACTGAACACGTTGAATGGGAGTATTCATAGAACTCCAGTGGCCCCCCCACGAGGTGGTTGTACAAACTATTTGCAAGCCGTGTCACTGAGGTACACACCCGTTGACTGCAATCCCTGTCTGTAGAGGATGCAGACGCATTGCCCGTGATGTTGCCAGTTGCACAGGGTGCCCACCTTGAGGTCATTCTACACAAAGTCTTGAAAGGGACCTCTGTGGCCCCACCGTAAGTTGGTTGTACATATTCTTTGGAAGCGGTGTTAGGTACACATTAATAAACATCAGGCAGCTCACCTTGAGGTCATTGTACACAAAGTCGTGGATCTCCGCTGCCACCTCAACGCCGGTGGGGCCGCCACCGCAAATGACGAACGACAGCAGCTTCTTGCGCTCCTCCTCAGGAGTCTGCAGGCAAGTTTGTTCAGAACAACCGGCACCCAACGTATCAGTACTAGATATGTGCGTGTTTTGTTGAGTGTTGATGCAGCACACTGCGCTCCACCTCCGGAGTCTGCAGGCGTGACCAGCAACCAACATACAACGTATCAGTACCGCAAATGCGTGTTTGTTGGGAATCGTTGCAGCACACTGCGCCCCTTCTCAGGAGTCTGCACGCGTGACCAGCAACCAACATACAGCATATCAGTACCGCAGAGGTGTGTTGTGTTGAGTTCTGAGGCAGCACACAAAAAGAAACAGCCAGCAGTGGTCAACTGCATGCATGCCAGGCGGAAGCAGCTTCTTGCGCTCCTCCTGAGAAGTCTGCAGGCGTGACCAGCAGCCAACGTACAACACATTTCAGAACTGCAAATGCGTGTTTAGGTGAGATTGTATGCAGCACACATAAAGCCAGAGTCGGCAGGCAAGTTCTGTTGAATACTACCAGCAACCAACATATCAGCACCGATATGTGTGCCTTGTTGAGGAGAACTGTTGGGTCGCTGGCCAAGCTTTGCTTGCATGCTTGTATACACCAGCATACATAAAGCGACATCCAGTCCTCAGCAGCAGTTGTCAACTGCATGCATGCATGCCAGGCAGAGGCAGTGCATGCAACTGAGCCGCCAACAGGGACGCTCATCATCGGCTGCACTACAGCTGTCAGAGCGCATTATCAAAGCAGCTCCATGGCAGCTGCCGCCGCCGCCGCCGCTGCTGCTGTGCATGACAGCTGCCTCCGCTGCTGCTGCCGTGCATGGCAGCTGCCGCCGCCGCTGCTGCTGCTGCTGCTGCTGCTGTGCACAACAGCTGCAGCACTTTGCACTCACGTATGGCAGTGCCGCGCGCTCGAAGCACTCGCTGATGCGCCTGCGCAGTGCGTTGGCGTCCTCAATGGACTTGAAGAACTGGCAGTACTCCTGCACACCCTTCACGCCAAAGGTGTTGTTCACGCTGCCAACCTGCAGCACGCAGCACCACAGGCACACAAGGGGATCCAACAGCATGTTAGGGACAGGTACTCATCAAGCAAATGATTGCCTGCATGCCGCGCACAGAATCCTGCCAACGAACATGATGTTGATCTGCTGCGCACCAGCATGGCAGACAGGAATGACGTTAGGCTCATCCCAATGATGAGGATGTCGTATGCGATCTTGAAGCAGGCCTCGTCACAACAATCCATCACACAAGCACCCCCCATCCTTGCAGCACTTATACTCCATAACAGCATGAAAGACAGTAATAACGTGTAGCTCATCCCAATAATGAGGATGTCGTATGCGATCTTGAAGCAGGCCTCGTCACAACATCCCATCACACAAGCACCCCCCATCCTTGCAGCACTTATACTCCATAACAGCATGAAAGACAGTAATAACGTGTAGCTCACCCCAATGATGAGGATGTCGTATGCAATCTTGAAGCAGGCCTCGTCCAGCCCCGCGTCCTTGGGGAAGCACGCCACCAGCTCCTTGCGCACAGGGTCAATGGCCTTGCACACTGCCTCGTAGTAGTCACCCTGACAGCAGCAGCAGCAGCAGCAGCACCAGCAGCAGCGACGGCGGCAGTCAAGGTGTGGACAGAATCCTTCAGATGACACAGCATACTGCACAGCACATGAGTGCATGATTCACTGCTGCCGAGATTGCTGAGCCCGCCACCTGAGGTCACGCAGTTCACTGCAGTGCATTGATTAAAACTACACAGACAGGGCATCCTGCACACATATGTCTATGATCAGGCAGCCAACACATGTCTGTAGCCAACGACGGTGAGTATGCCAACTCGCGAGAGCTGAAGTTCTGCGGAGATAAGTGTCAGCTAGTGTCGCCGCACCACCACAAACTGGCAACAAGGGCTGGCCAGTAGCCTGTTCACCCCCCGCCCCCACCTTGCCCAGCACCAGGTTGCGCACTGGCTCCACAATGCTGCGCTCCTCCATTGTGCCCACAGCAACAGCAGGCAGCAGCGGGGTGTACTGCAGCAGCAGCAGCAGCAGAGGAAGGGACAGAGGCGACAAATCATGAGTGGTAAGGAGGTTGTGGTAGCTTCCAAGCAAGCAGTTGGGTAGCCAGAACTCTGCACAGCGAGCCACCGTAATGCATTACTATCGCACCTGTCCGTCAGTGCAAGGCCTGAGTACTGACGCTGCAACTGATGTTGACAATGCAGAGCAGCCACTGCTGCCAAGTTGCACTGCTTGCCGGTATTGTGGGTTGCGTACTCACCAGGAAGTAGTTGCGGGGTGACACCATGACCACTTCGTACTTCTCCCTGCAAGCAGCAGCAGCAGCAGCCATACCAGTCGATCCAGTGCAGATCCAATACTGAGCAGTGACATGAATGACTGCTAAGCCTGGTGTGTTCACACTACACACACGCGGAGGGTGTGTTCTTGACGATGACGACGAGGAACACTCGTGCGCCTGAACGCTGCCTGCCTTCGCAGTGACACAACGTCTGCTTGCTACTTCCTAAGCAGCTGCGGATGAGTGCTGATTGTTGCAGCTTCCCATGTAGAGTATCTGTGTGGCGCGGGGCCGATTGCGTTGATGCTATGGCTTGAATGGGTAATATGATGATGATGTAAAGTGTCTGCTACTGACATGCTGCTCCAACAGTGCTGCGTCTGCTGTGCTGTGCTGCTGTGCCTGCATACACACTAAGCCAGCTGCTGCTGCTGCTGGTGGTGGTGGTGCTGGTACTGCTTCTTCCCTTCACATGTGGAGATGTCGAAGCCTGTCCATCCACCCCTGCTGCCAGCCTCTGTGCTGGGCCCCCTACCTGCTGCCGTTGCCACCAATGCACACTGCTGGATATAACCAGTGGCCCGCAACATCACTCACTTGATGTCCTTGGGCAGTGCCTTGAAGAAGCATGCTGATGCCCATCCAGAGCCCAGCACCACCACGCGGGGCTTGTCCAGCTTTATCTGTGCATCTGCCACTGACTGCGTGCTGACCTCCGTGTACACAGCAATGTCATCAACAGCCTGATAAGCCAAGAGCAGGCCCGTGGATTGAGCAGACCGGGCAGCAAACAGGGTGAGCCACAGCAGAGGTGCAGGGCACAGGGATAGGGTGCAACAAGTTACAGCAGCGGATCTTGCAGGAACACGGGGCGTGACCGGTTTGCGATGTGCTGCCGCCAGAATGTTGCAGGACGCATTGGCTGTGATGGAGTGTTCATTGAAGCTGCTGCAGTGCGTAGAAAGTGGTGACATGATATGGCGCTGAACAGTAGCATGGTTGGTTTGAGCAGTTGTGTGTGGCTTTGACACTCACTGACACTACCAAGAAGGCAGTATCTTGCGACGTGATATGTAACATATAATAACAGTCGAGTTGATCAAGATCACGAGAGGATGCGCACAGATGTCACACAGCTGGCATCACTGCTGCAGCGATGACTCTGACCCAACTACACATAACGCAGCACAGGAATAGCATGAGGGCTG
Source organism: Tetradesmus lagerheimii (assembly GCA_902809745.2). Lineage (NCBI taxonomy): Eukaryota > Viridiplantae > Chlorophyta > Chlorophyceae > Sphaeropleales > Scenedesmaceae > Tetradesmus > Tetradesmus lagerheimii. The sequence goes on along the minus strand of CADDIJ020001391.1, from coordinate 5,117 downwards.
GTGGCTCTCACCTGCGCTTTCAAAGGTGAAACCTTATCAGCACTGGCATATACCCGCTGTGCCTGCCGTGCTGGCTGCGTTGGGCGCCTTGAGCAGCGTGTTCCTGTGCGTGCTGGCACTGCGCACTGCCGAGAAGGGGCTGCAGCTGCCTTGATATTCTTTGCGGAAAACACCTTCATCTTGAACTCTATGTTAAGTCCGGATACGTTTAAGCGTTTTGAAGCACTGTCTCAAACAGGGTGACCGCTGTAATGTCTGCTGCACACCAGCAGCACTGGATCCTGCTGCCAACTTGATCAGAATAAACGCATACGCGCTTCCTTTGATGTTGTCCCTAGCTGTTGCCGGTCTTCTCGGGCCGGTCAGACCTGTTAGTAACTCACTTGTCAGGCCTGCGGGTGGACACGTAGCTGACAGCGTGGGTGAAGCTGCTATTCTACAGCAAGCTGCTGCGTCACAACCTTTTTAAAGTGCGAGAGCCATTCAAGGCAGCCACAGGGGGGCCCCAGGCATGTGAGCGCCCCTAGAGTGGCAGATCTGCCACTGCCATGCTGATTATGGGGCAAAATCATTGCCTTCCATAACCTTCATTCATGCGAAGGTCGCACAGTTGGTATATCACGAACATTTACCTTGAATAGAAGAGGCAGGCGCACCCATGCTGCATTACCCACAACCATCCAGAACAATCACCTGCTCAGCAGCGCTGAGTGCAGGCCCCCAGCAGAAGAGTCCGTACAAGAACACCACGATGTGACACAAGCAACGCAACATAAGCAGCAAAACTTAGAATACAGCATGATGAACAGCAACACACAATCCCAAGGTGGCGAGCTTAATCTCAAAGGACTGCAACCGCTAGATGCCTGTCCATCACTGTGACGGCATACCATCACTACAATGCCTACAGCCTACCTTGCAACACAGCACTGCGTAGCAGCACCATTGTGCAACACCAGGTACTGTAAAGACAGTGCTTGTTGTTACAGCAGGACCGCAGAGAACCAAGCATACATAAGCAGAAGGATGCATGTGATGCAGCGTGACAGCTGCCTTGCATGCTGTGTGCTGTAAGCAGGCACAGTTTGTCACTCTGTGTCAATGACGCCGAATGGGCACGTCCAGGACAGTATGCTCGCCACTAGCAGTCACAGCTAGCAGCAGAACCCTTTGTCACTGAAGTGCAAACACATGTGCCGCAACGTACACGGCTCCTCCAGATTCAGCAAACACATGGTACAGGGGCAAGAACAGCCCATCCGAAGATTACATAGCAGTTGCAATGTGTCTACAAGCACATGTCTACAAGCACATATAGCGCACAACACATTGCAAGATGGCACAGCGCACGCACACACTCAACGGATGGGGGCACACACAAATGTGAGCCAGCGCTAAACATCGGCACTCAACAGGCACAGGGCAGTACACTGCAGCTGTCAGCTGCACACAGGTTCAAGTAAGTAGGGAGGTGGCCAATCTCAATGTGTTGAAAGCCTTTGATTGCAGGCCCAAAGCACCACACAAGTTCACGCAAGTGAACACTGAGATACTACACCCCGCCTGGTACAGTACAGCATGAGAAGTCAAAAGGCCCCAGAGACAGAGGGGGATGCTTATGAAAATCCTAAATGTACCTATGTCCGACAATGCCAAGCAGCAACGCCACAGAAGCATCTGCTACGAAATACATAGCATGACCTCAACCAAGACTCTTCAAATAGCCAGCAGCATTACAACCCCCACCACAGCCGCCCTAACACTGCCAATCAGCTGCGCTTACTGCTGTACAGCTGCTTGTGCTACACCAACAGCGGGCGCCAGCATTGCAAACTACTGCTCCAGCGTCTTAGGGCCCAGCGCATACACCATGAGAAACATCAGCACACACACGGCACTGTACACGCGGTACAGTGCTGCCGTCAGTGCTGCAGACGCCAGCACGTTGTTGGCTCCGCTGCCGTTGCGCGATGCGAGGCTCCAGCTAGCTGGCAGCAGACTCAGCACAAACTCGCGCGTGCTGCTGCGGCTGACATCCACCATCAAGCTGCGGAACTCCTGGAAGCGCGCAGCTTGCACAAACAGGCTGACTAGCGTGCTCATCGGCCCAAGCGCTGCAGGGTCCACAACGCAACCAGCGCTGCCGCCACTGCTGCTGTTGCCTGCGCTGCCGCCTCCCCAACCACCACCCATACCAGGGAAGCTGTTGCGACGCAGGATAAGGCCTGCTACTGCGCTTCCTGCAAAGGAGCTGCGGCTGGCTAGGCCCCGCAGGCCGCCAACGCTTGCTGGCTCTGCTACAATGGACGGCTCGGGTGTGCTGGGGCCGCTCTGTGGTGTGCTGGGCTGGCTGCTGCTGCCCTCATCATCCGCATCGTCACTGTCACTGCTAGCTGCTGCTTTGCGACTGGGCTGCAGCTGCTTCAGCGCACTGCTGCTGCTGCCGGCAGCGGCAGCAGCAGCATGTGGTGCATGCTGCTGCAGCGGCTGCGGCAGCGATTGCTGTGCCAAGCGGGAAGCTGGGCGTGGGCTGGCCACAGTCGAAGCTGGTGCCACGCATGCAGCGGCTGCCTCGCGGCAGAAAGCTGCTGACACGCTGGACATGACCTCGATAATCACCTCCTTGTTGCCCGGCTTAGCAAGCGTCTCCATGAAGGATGTTAGCATGCTTTCCTGCCCTGCTTGGCGAACGTACGCCCCCACTGCACTGCCGACAGTTGTCGACACCAGTGCATCTATAAGGTTGAGCACCTGCGGGTTGCTGAGTACTGTTACCAGAGTCGCTGCTGCGGGATGCAGGCCCTGCAACTGCTGATGCCGGTGCCTGCTGGGGCTGTGCTGCTGCTGGTAGCGTTGTGGCGACGCTGCTGGGCTGGCATCTGGGTGCTGCTCTGGTTGCTGGTGCCGGCCACTACTGCTGCTTGATGCCATAGCTGCTTCGATGCCAGTGCGCAGTGCAGAACAGAACGTCTCTGACGACGTCTGGGCAGCTGTGCGCACTGCCAGGCCAACCAGGCTCTGCCCCCTGTCGCTGAGCACTGCTTCTATCACCTTGTCAACTACAGATGGCTCCCCTGGTGCACCATCTGCAGCTGGGCTGCCGCTTGCTAGCATGCCCTTCACTGCAGAAGCTATGCATGCTGCAAGTGTGTCTTGCATCTCCTGCGAGCGCACCAGCTTGCCCAGCTGCCGCAAGCTGGGTGGCAGCTCTTCCGCGTCAGACGCCAGGAACTGCTTAATATCAGCACTGAGGATAGCTAGGGCCTCGCCTGCTGACGCTGCTGCGGTGCTATACTTGTCCAGGGTGTCAGCTGCCCGCTGCAGTGCTGCCTGCGTGGCTTTCACGCGAGGGTGCGCCAGCTGGTAGGCTGCGACTCCAGCAGCTGTTGCAGCGCAAGCAAGCGCCACATATTGCCTATTACGAGCCCACCATGAGGCATCTGGCCTGCTAGACATGACGTGCAGGCTGAGCTGGCGCCCAGAACTGCCTATATGTGCCCTACCAGGACAAATAGTGGTATTAGATAAAAGAAACAAGGAGTTGCAGGTCCTCAAGAAGCAACGTTTCAGTAGCGAACCAAAGCAAAGTGAGGTCGTTGAAGCGATGCAGCTGATCCTGTGATGCTGCTGAAGCGGGGCCGAAAAGGTTGGTTTGGGGTAACGTTTGCGCGTGGAGTATGGCACCCTAGATGAGTAACTGTCATCTGCCATAAACCGGTATGTTACTCGCTCTGGAGTCGCCCAAGGCCGAATTTCACGTTTCTGATGAAACAATGAACACTGATTCTGCCACCATGGGCCCAAGTTCGGTCTGTGCTGAGCTGAGCATGTGACTTTGACCCACAGCTGACTGGCTGCGCCACTTGCAACATGATGTACACTTACACACCGCAGCAGCAAGCATCATGCACATAGCCTTGCTGAAAGTCCGCTTGATCACCCGACGTGCTTCATATGGGCCAGCCAAAAAACCTATGGCAGCACTTCGTTGTGATCGGGCTGGCACACATCAAGCCGCTGCAGACTGTGCATGGCGAGTCTGGGTTCCTTGGCACAGACGCGCGGTACAAGCCCGAGTTCATTGATTGTCTGCCTCACGTTGATGATGGCTCCAGCAAAGCAAAGCAGCCACCCCCGCAGCTCCCCACCGTGAGTGCCTAGGCCTGACACGTGGGCCCAGCCTGTCAGGCCACATACAGCTCTGCATGCAGCACTTGGGCTAACTTACACTCACCTGCATAACTTGCACCCACCTGCCTGGCATGTATATCATAGTAATATACCTCAACGCTAAAAACAGCAGCGCTGTTTCATCATGCCCCACAGCAGCAACCTCCAATGTCGCAATAAGTTCCTCAACATGGGTCTGTTACTTGGCTGATGTAACACCAGGTTCTTGCCCTGCTGCTGTGCGTCTGTTTCCACACCTGGATATCCCGCCACAGTGCTGCCTGCCTGCTGGTGTCGATGTCATTCTGCATCAGGACCTCGCAACAGCACAGCTTGTGCCCCATACCTTTGCAGTAGTGCTTACAGGTCCGCAGTTGCAGCTGGTTGTGACCCCAGCTGTTCAGACCACATCAGCAGTAGGGATATGTTGCTGTTTCCTGCAGTTGCAGCTGGTTGTGACCCCAGCTGTTCAGACCACATCAGCAGTAGGGATATGTTGCTGTTTCCTGCAAAGCTGCAGCTGGTTGACCCCCAGCCACCGTATCCTTCCACATCAGCAGTAGGGATATGTTGCCGTTTCCTTTTTGCAGTTGCGCTGGTTGTGACCCCAGCTGCTCAGACCACATCAAAGTGGTGGTAGGGATATGCTTCGTTGGTTTCTGCAGTTGCGTTTGGCCGTGACCCCAGCTGTTCAGACCACATCAGCAGTAGGGATATGTTGCTGTTTCCTGCAGTTGCAGCTGGTTGTGACCCCAGCTGTTCAGACCACATCAGCAGTAGGGATATGTTGCTGTTTCCTGCAGTTGCAGCTGGTTGTGACCCCAGCTGTTCAGACCACATCAGCAGAAGGGATATGTTGCTGTTTCCTGCAGTTGCAGCTGGTTGTGACCCCAGCTATTCAGACCACATCAGCAGTAGGGATATGTTGCTGTTTCCTGCAGTTGCAG